>FIZU01023496.1:0-30788 GCA_900064475.1 Pseudococcus longispinus | reverse complement strand
AGGCGCTAGAGGTATTTGAAAACTTTAACCGCGAATATCTCAAGAACCGGTTCATAGATTTTTCTCAAATTCAATACAGTTTTATTCTCAGTAATACTTGATCTTTCATAAAAATTTCATTTCATTTGGTCAATAAAATTAGCCAAGTTCAAAACTTCGTAAAAATCATTGAAAATATTGCAAAAGTTGTGGAAAAGTCCTGAAAATTGTCTAAAATGTTGTAAAATTTTAAATCATTGAAAATGTTGAAAAATTTGTGATGATCAAAATTCTATAAAAATTCATTAAAAATGTGGCAAAAGTTATGAAAAAGTTGCGAGAAAAGTGTAAAATGTTGTAATTGTTCAAAGTTTCGTAAATATCATTGAAAATTTGCAAATGTTGTGAAAAAGTCATTTAAATTGTTTAAAATCTTGTAACAGTTGTTCAAAATTTCGTAAAAATCCTTAAAAATGTTGAAAAATTTATTAAAAAGTCATGAAAAATGCGTAAAACAGTAAAATATGAAAATTTTTTGAAAATTCATTGAATATATGGCAAAAGTTGTGAAAAAATCGTGAAAATAGTCTAAAATGTTGTAAAAGTTGTGAAAAAGTCCTGGAAATTGTCTGAAATCTTGTAAAAGTTGTGAAAATTTTCGTTAAAATCATTGAAAATATTTAGAAATTTGTGAAAAAGACGTTAAATTGTCTTAAATGTTGTATAAGTTGTTCAAAATTTCGTAAAAATCATTAAAAATTTGCAAAAGTTGTGAAAATTGTCTAATTAAGTGTTGTAAAATTTGTTAAAAATTTCTTAAATCGTTGAAAATGTTGCAAAAGTTGTGAAAAAGTCCTGAAAATTGTTTGAAATGTTGTAAAAGTTGTTCAAATTTTCATAAAAATTATTGAAAATGTTGCAAAAGTTGTAAAAATTGTCTAAAATGTTGTAAAAGTCAAATTTTGAAACACTATGAATTTTTTTAAGTCCAAAAAGTCATTTACGTAACAGAATGTATAAGTTTTCAAAAGTTTCTCAAATCTAAAAAAAATGTGACGCAAAAATAGACACGAAAAATAGACCAAAAATGTGTACAAAATTTTCAGATTGACCCCTAGCTATAATTATCCACGATTCCCCTTTTTTTCAAATTTCTTTCGAAATACCTGAATGACATCATTTTGGGAACCCACAACGTCCTCCGAGATGACCTAAAGGCCTAAAAATCATACTTATTTGGGCTAGTTTTAAGTCGATATACATCATATATTGCAATTTCAGCAAAATCGAGAAACTTTAATTTTTTCAAACTCATTTTTATGTAAAATTTTTCCAAGTCAAAAACACTAATTCGTAATGAAGAAAAAATCAAAGTTTCTAGATTTTGTTGAAATCGCGCATCATCAACCCGCATTTAAACCAAATTCGTTCATTTTTTCCGTTTTTTCTAATTTCCTTTAAAAATAAAATACTTACGAATGACGCCATTTTGGGAACCCACAACCTCCTCTGAGATGATCTAGAGGTCTAAAAATCATGCCTGTATTTTTTCAAGTCGAAATCTCTCATATATTGCCAATTTTAGCAAAATCGAGAAATTACATTTTTTTTGTTTTTTTTTTCACAAATTGAGTAAGTATTTCTGACTTTGGAAAATTTTGCTTAAAACGAGGGGAAAAAATTTAATTCCTTGGTAAATGAATTCGTGATGCAATTTCATTTTCAGGAGAGCTATTATATTGATCAAAATTCATAGTTACAGAAAAATTTCCAGGAAACAACATTTTTGAAATACAAAACGAATAGCTGCAACAATATTTATAGGGGGGGGGGGGGAATTCACCTGAACGGGTGAAGAGATAGAAAAATAATCGTATTGTAGCTCATTGGAAATAAAAATCCAATTCTAAAACCTTTTTTATTAAAAATTTCATCGTATAGTTTTGAAACTTTTGGTTGAAAATGTAGAAAAAGTGATTTCGTTATTTTCGGGGGGAATGTTTTCAAAATTTGAGGGACCACGATTGCTCCAAAATGAATTTAGATAATAAATGAAATTGTAGATTGAATATTGATGAGTAAATTTTGATTGAACAATTTTTTAATATGATCAATAGATGAAGCGGTAGGTGCATTTCAAAAAAAGATGTGTTCTCAAAAAAAAGGGGGAAGGGAAAAATATGCTTTTGGGTTAAGTTAAGGGTTTGGCTGGGTTAATAGGTGAAATCGGTCATCTCTGATTTTCTTCCTAATCCCCTTTAGTGAGGTCTCTTGATGTAAAAAAAAATTCGAGAAAGTTCTCCCCCCCCCCCCCCCAACCCGACTTAGACTTTTTAGTTGCATTACGTTAATTTCAATAAAAATGTAAGTTTACATCTCGTACTTGTAGTGATGCAGGTATTCATGATCTTTTTTAAAATTTCGACTCATTTCGTAATGTTTTTTTCGTCAATTCAAGTTTTCGAACGAGAAAAAACGCCATATAAAAGCGAGATCAACCACTTCGAAAAAATTACTACAAAAGTATGTATGCATTTTTTCGTATAACTTCCCTAAATATTTGGTTTTGACGATTTCTTCGAATCAAATGGCTAAAAATTGCACAAAATGGTCCAGAAAATGAAAAAAAATTCAACAAGAGACACCATACCTGATATTTGGAAAGGAAATCATAGGGAGCCCATTACCTCAACTAACCTATCCAGCTCCTTTATCTTTTTAACGAGTATAATAATTAGGTAGGTATAGGTACCTCATATCTCAGCGTATTTACACCGCAGTATGATAGTTCACCGAACACTTAATCCTTTCTTAAACCGATGGTACTTTTCAACGATGGATTACTGGGAATGTTCAAATTGTCACATTAGGAGATGTTAGCCGCTCATAGTATACCACAGCATTAGCTCGGTGCTCCTGCTGCGCTATTCAAGTACATAATGTGCACCATTATCACTAAAAAAAAGTTGAAGGTAATTGTAAACGCATCCTAGAGTACAGGTATGATTAATTTTCCTTTCCCAAATGACGCGATAAATCACGAATAAGATCTGTTGGGGGCGTACTATATCTACGAAGTATTTGGTAAGCGATACCAATTTATCAGAATGGATTTCACTTTTAAAAAATTTAGGTTAAGGACCAGCATCAGCAATATTTTTCTCAAACGAATAGCAAAATCGCTAGACTATTCGAGAGGTTTTTCGGATATATACGTTTGATATACCTAAAACAAAAGGCTATTAGGATACCCTACCTGGTTTTTATCTTTTTAACCCACGGGTGATCAACACAAAGGTACAAGAGTTAACACACAGGAAATATAAAACAAAAAGATAAAAATCACTACTATCGGGTCGGTGCTGAAGAACCTTTATATCGTGGATATGAGAGCAGCCAGCCTGACCGTTGGTATTGTGGCTTCTTTAATATTTTTATAATTTTCTTCTTTCACGCTGCAGGCAAAGTTGTTAATGAATTTAGTCATTTTAATATCTATATTAATTATAATACGTAATTGCCGGGTACCTTCAGCTTCGTAGATCCCCGCAACTTAAGGAAGGTGAAATGAGATTTTTTGGGTCTTGATTTGGAATTAATTGGAAAACACCGGGTTTAAATTATATGGTACGAGTTTACGCTAGTCGTGAGAAAATCACCCTTTCAGGTTTGAAATATTGGTCGCTTTGATGATTTTTGCAAAATATCGCAATCAGGACAGATTATAATGGGGCTAAAAATAATAGTCAGTGGGTACGTGTGTTTTATTCAATGATAATTTTTTTTTACGAAGAATTTGCTTAAAATTTTGCTCTCTAATGAGGTACGTAATACCTGTATCGATACGGATAATTTTTTACCAACAATAAAAGCATAAATGTTGCCGGTTATCACCTGTTTATTATAGGTTTCGTCTTCCCGCCCCACTCTTTCATAAAAAAAAGAGTTGTCCGCAAGGGAACTGGTTGTGACGAGGTATTAACGCGTAGACGGCTCATAAGTACAGAAGTAATATCGAGACAAAGTTGTTCTAACGTTCGATTTTTACCTTAACTTGATTTCGTTCGTTTATTTATATAAAAGTATATTATAATATAATTTGTTGAAAATGGTGATCTTATTTCGGCCTTATTTATTAGATCAGAAGGTAAGCGATTTGAAATATTTACCTATTCATTTTGATACTTACTTAAATTATTTGATGATTTTTTTTTTTTTTTTTTTTTTAATATTTGGATTTAAAAATGTTCTTTAGTGGGGTTTTGTGTTGAAAAAATTATTTTGAATACAATAAGTAATTAAAATTACAAGTATTTAGTTTCTTTCAATTCTATTTAAAACAAAAAATTTCTCTAATTTCTTGATTGTTTAGTAACTCTAGACATCCACTATCAAAAGATGACCACTTTTATTTTTTACAAAAAAAAGTTCATTAGATAAGTATCAACCTACCAAAAAGTCATTCGCCACTCTCCCCAAAAGTTTTTCCAAATTTAACACCAAATGAAAGTTCTCGCCAAATTATGGCCTATTTCAATCCTATTCCTAAATAATTATTTAGGTAATACATATTCTCATTATCTATTTTTTTTTTTTATGATTTCAGCGTGATAAATCATGCTACAACACGCAAGAATCAGACCTAACGTCAATAAATAATGAACCTTTAATATGCAGGTAAGGTACTTGTGATTTGTTCACATTAAATGATAATTATAAAGTATGCTAATGCCAGCATAAGTATAACGTTATACCAAGGTGACACCATTATACAGTGTACTAAAGTAATACCATCATCATAATGGTTTAACCAATCAGAATCAACTACATCAATTTCCATAATTTTTCAGATGGACTAAATGTCACCGTTCTTTTGATAATTTGGATATGCTTTCGAATCATGTAGCCAAAGAACATGCTAATCCAGGCAAAGGTGGTATGTTCTATTGTGGCTGGAGTGACTGCAGTCGAGGAGATAAAGGATTCAATGCTAGGTAATTATTTCGAATCATCGGAAGCATTCGTTGATATAGAAAATTAACTCGAATATTTCGGTTTCAGGTATAAAATGCTCGTACACGTTAGAACACATACCAATGAAAAACCACATCATTGTTATCAGTGTAATAAGAGCTTTAGCAGAGCTGAAAATTTGAAAATTCATTCGAGATCTCATACAGGTTATTACATTCTTATTTTTTATTATCTACGTTTATTCATTAATTCCACCAACGTCATGTAGGTCTCGGTACGAATGATTATCGGAAAATATTCATTAATAATCAGATTATAATCATATTAAATTTCAATAAATCGCTTTGTTTCTGATGAATGATGAAAGTTGAAGTAATGATCGAGATAATCTTTTGTGTGTACTTACTCAGTGTCTTTTAGAAGCCAAATTGAACTGCTGAATTGAATTTATTTCCCACGATGGTGTTTAATCAATTCTATTTTTAAGCATACAATGTTTCAAACGACATAATCGCGTTGAAGTAATTTTAATTTAATGAAATTGAAATTTTTTACATCATTTAAAGTAAAACGAAATTCTCACTATTTTGAAACCATCGTTACCAACCTACCAATAAAATCTCAGAATTTCAATGAAATCTGAAAAAGCCAAAATATTTTAAATATGAATTCTTTTTTATTGCAGGAGAAAAACCTTACGTATGCACAGTTCCTGGTTGCGGAAAAGCATATTCAAATTCTAGTGACAGATTCAAACATTCTAGAACACATACAGTCGATAAACCATACGCTTGTAAAATTCCTGGTTGTCCAAAACGATATACTGACCCGAGCTCATTACGAAAACATGTAAAAACATACAAACATTACCCAGTCACTTCTGGTAGGTGTATTTAATCAAATCTTGAACCATTATTTAGCCTATGGAAATAACATTTTTTGATTTTGTTTATAGAAAACGCCGACCAATCAAAAACCAACCAAAATGAGGATAAGAATTCACCAAAGATAGACGATAGAATAAAATTCATCGCAGATTCTACGAGCGAATGTAATGAGAAAAAATTACACGATGTTAGTTTAAAATTATCCTCAATGATGTCCTATTTACCTTCTTACCATTTAAACGATATTTATCTCTGGCAACCACCGGTCACAGGATTACAATTGTATAATCAACCACAATCGATAGGAAATACAAAAACGAAATACGTAGATATAGACGAACCTTTAGATTTAAGAATTCATTGCGACTGAATAAATATTTATAATTGTACATTTAAATAGTTTTTCACATGTTTTTGAGTTTTTTTTTCAATAGTATTTATAATAAATCTTTTACATAACAGATGATCTCGATTCATTGCGTTTTTAATGAGATTTCGATATCGATACTTATTTAAATTAAACTATAAAAGTACAAAAAATCGGAATTTCTGTTTGAAACACATTATACATAAACGCTGAAGTGTAATTTTGATCGTTGACCAATTGAGAAAAAATTCGTGATCGAACGAACTGTATCGCGATATATTTCACGGTCATTTTATCGCTTCCTAATTTTTCTATTCAGCCATTTTCGTCAATTTCATCGAAAATTACGTGCTTATCACAGAATTTACTCGTACCAGTGGATCGTTAAATTACGTCGAAATAAGTTGGAATTTCTTCATTTCTTCTTCCATTAGTTTCATATCGGCAATATCGGCTTGTAGGACATCTTTCAGTTCACGAATTGCTTTCTGTTCTAGAGCTAGGAACTAAAGAAGTTCGATATTAGAGATTGAAATGAATTGAAAGAAATTTCATCTCGAATACTTACTTCTTTTAAATCACTGATCATGTTATCGTCTACATCACATTCGTAACGTTTTTCGTTACTGACATCGTGCATGCGCAAAGAGGTAATAATTTGAGACAGACGATCCTGAAAAAAAAAATTGGAAAATTAGAATACCTAATTCGAAGTAACCTTTGTAAAAAAATATTTAATAAATTAGGTACTTTGATTCCCGAAGGTTTATTGAATGCAACTTCCAAAGACTCTAATCTTGATTTCATTCGTTCTTCTTCGGGTCCAAACGGTAATGCACCTTCGGCTCCGGTTCTACTCACTTTTACTATCAACTGCGAAATTAAGTTAGATAAGTAAACAACAAATATTCAAATTACGTCAATTATGAGTAACGTTGATTACTTTTAAAACTCTATGTTCTAATTCCAAAGTTTTCTGTTTCAGTTCACCGAGTTTGACATTCGTAGCTACTTGAACCCTTTGCATGTTGGCAATATCTTCGGAAACGCCGTCTAATAATGCTTCGTGTAATTTTGCTTGCTCTTCTTGGCATTTTGCTCTCCACAATAAATCGCTAAATCCGATAATTGGAATTGGTAGAAATTTATCTTTATCAGGATTATCGAGCTGGGCTTGTTTCCAGATTCTTCCATCGATACCTGAAAAATAATTCAATTAAATGACATTAGGTTCGGTATATGATTAAAAATACAACTGCATCAGTTGATAACATTACCTGCGGGCGGATTTTCAAGATATTCTTCTGCCGGAGCTACGTAAGTGTATACGTTATCGACGCCTAAATTGACGAGCTGTTGTTTTTGCATAGTTTGCAAAAGATAATTACAAATCTCACTGTTCGGAATGCGTCTAGTGGATCCTAGAAAATTAATAAAATTAGTTCTGAGCATCTGGATTTAATGGGTAAATTTTCTAGTAATTGTACCATTGGGGATTTTCTCTTGAACGTATATAAGAACCAAAGATTTCGATCCTGGGGCCGGAGTAATGCGATCAATATGAACGGTAACATTAGGTTTATTTCCCAAAATGGCGTTTATACTCGACTCAAACTGAAGTTGTTGATTTCTGAAAAAAAAACCACATCAAAAATGAGAAATTTAAAAGAAAAATAATTAACACGAAGAATCTGATAATTCACTACCGAATATCTTCCGGTTTCTTATTGATAGAAATAGCAACAATGGCATCTGAAGAATTTGTTTTGGGTTTCACGCTATACCCTACGGTTTTCAATCCACATAAAATGTTCTGTGGGGTGTATTCGCATAATGCGCCATTCTGAGCATAATATCCTGTCAACAAATTCGATATTAGTAAAAGAAAATTTGAATTTTTTCAATAAAATGAATCACAATTACCTTTTCCAGTTCCCCAAAATGCCTGTAACAAGTTCCAATTGCCTATGATTTGATCTCGTTCATCGCCAAATATGTTACATCTATATACTGATGTGAATAAGGCATCATTGGGATTAGCAGGAACAGCTTGTTGCTGCTGCTGTTGGGTTTGCTGTCCGAAACCTACACAGATCGCTAGTAAATGATTTACAATTAATTTATTCGAAGATATGAAAATTATTTACCTTGTCCGAACGAAGATGTTCCAAAAGATGATGTTCCGGTACCGAATCCACCAAATGAGGGTTGCGTTGTCGCACCAAATGGTTTGGAATTAAATCCAGAGAAACCTGAACCGGTCATTTATTAATAAATGCGTAATTCAAAAGTAAATACTAGTGAAACATTACAAACCAGTAGTAGTTGACTGAGTCTGACCAAATCCAGAAAATAAAGACTGAGTAGTAGTGGCAGGAGCACTAAAATTGAAAGTTGATTGTGTCGGAGCGGATCCGAAACCGCTAGATCCAAAAGATCCAAACCCGGTATTGGTGGTAGTTCCTGTTTGAATAACACCGCGTTATTATGTCATCTAAACATAGGCTTAAAAAGTAAGCCTGAAATAGTAAAACGAGACGTACCGAAGCCAGTACTCGGAGCAGTAGATGTGAGACCACCAAATCCTCCAAAACCTGTAGTATTTGTGGTAGTATTAGGAGTACCTATTGAAATCCCAAAGGCAGGAGCTAAAAATATTGAAATATTTTAGTATTTTAGGGCATTGGAAGAAGCTAAGTATAAATAAAAGAAACACAATCACCTTTTGCTTGAGAAGCGGTGTTAGATCCAAAACTGAACGGTTGAGCTGAAGTTGTGGGCGTTCCAAATGATGAAGTATTTCCAAAAGTGTATGACATTTTAAAAAGTAAAGTGGAACATTCGTCAACAATTTCGTAAAATCATTCCAATTCAAATTAGCATATTAGTAAGCTTTCGCTTCGCTGTAAAACAGAAAACTTTTGAAATTTTTGTTGTTTTTTACAAAAGTTTGGCAATTTTTTTGTTTTTTGGCTTTCTACGTGAAATTTCCTACAGGTTTGTTGAAAAATTTGTAATTACTTAAATTACCGTTAATTACCGTTATTACGGTTTTTATTTTTCAGTGATAAGAAATGTAAACAAGCATGCTTTTGCTATCATTTTAGTTACATGTGTGTGGAAAATTTCCAAAAATTTGAATTTATATGTAATTAATTACTGTTTTAATGATTTAAATATATAAATTCACAATTAATAATCGTAATGTCGAAGAAGAATAACGCCAAACCGGCGAGTAAAGTGCGAATGTCAGACGATCCTGTACCGAAAAAGGTAAATATGCCACCTCGTGTTTGCAATATCTATTTGGACGTTTTCATGTGTTTAAACTTTTATTATATTTATATCATAGGAACGATGGATAAATCGTCAACGTGTATTGGTAATGGCTACTAGAGGTATATCCCATGTACACAGACACTTGATGAAAGACATAGAAAGATTAATGCCGCATTCTCGACATGGCAATAAAATGGAAAGGAAAGAGAACCTCAACGAAGTTAACGAAGTACGTTGCAATATTTTCATATCTGCGGTTCGGCATAATATTTTTCCTCAATGATGAATATTTTCAGATGTGTGGTTTAAGAAATTGCAATAAATGCGTTCTTTTTGAAGGCCGTTTGAAAAGAGACTTGTATATGTGGATTTCTAATGTTCCTGTCGGACCATCTGTCAAGTTTTTGGTCGAAAGTAGTGAGTATTTTTTAATCATATTCTCAATTGTGATTTCAAATGTTAATATGATGTATTCGATTTTCCTAGTTTATACAAGTGGTGAATTGAAATTGACGGGGAATTGCTTGACTGGCTCAAGACCGCTTCTATCATTCGACAGTAGTTTCATTGAACATCCCCATTTCAGTTTATTAAGGGAATTGTTTGTACAGGTAAGAAATATTTTTTACAAATTTGCGTTTTTTAAACGTGCCAATGTATAAATTTTAAATTCCTGTCAATGATTACAGACTTTCGGCGTTCCAAATCATCATCCGAAAAGTCAACCATTCATTGACCACGTCCTTACATTCTCAGTTTTAGATAACAGAATATGGTGTCGTAATTACCAAGTAATCTCTGAACAAGGAGCATTAGCCGAAATAGGTATACAAAATGTCTGCTTTTTACGTTGTTTTAATTTTCAAACGTTGATCTGATTGTGTTTCTTTTTTTCTCCAGGACCACGATACGTTCTCAATCCTATCAAAATTTTCGAAGGTAGTTTCAGCGGAGCAACTTTATGGGAAAATCCGCAGTATATAACACCCGCCAAGGTACGCTCAATCAGCTTATTTAACATCTTGTTCATTTCACATCTTTAAAGTTATTTTCTTTCTACAGACGAGGAAAATATTAGTTCAATACAAAGCTCAGAAAACCGCTCATAGGAAAGAGCAAAAGGTGCGTAGAAAGAAAACTAATGTTGAGAATCCAGAAGTACCAGAAAATGAAATTTATGAAGGAAATACCGAGCATGTCGCCAGAAGGTTATTAAAACGTGAAATTAAAAAAGGAAAATCACCGCAGCAGAAAAAGAAGCAGAAAACATCGTAAATTATTTTTGTGTACGAAATACTTTTGATATGTCAAATAAATTCAATGTGTCTTTCTTATGATTTTTTTTTATTGTCTTTGAAGTGGTTATTTTGCGGTGAAGAAATTGCAAATTGTTATTTAAAATAATATCTAAATTTTGAAAGGTAAATAACTGGGGTAACTACAAACCTAAGTCATAGGCAATACATACACCTGCTAGAAAAACTATGCATGTAACCAAAATATTTGTATTACTCGTATTATTAATAAGAGAGGGAAATGTAATATACACTCCTGTGGCCAAATGCACTGCCATATATTATCAGTTACATCACTAAACATTACCATCGAAGAAAAAAAAACAGAAAAAGAACGAATATCGTTTCATAATAAAAATAGTATAACCATCAAATATTCTCAAGAAATCAAAAGTCATCATTTCTATGAATTCATGTAAATTTCATTCAACAATACTCATCACGCTCTTCGCACAGCATAAATTTCACATACCAAATCACTTGAAACAAAATGCTCAAATTCAAAATCATCACTACTTTTTTTTAACACTTATTTAGATTTATCCAACACCTCGTATCGAACCAATTTCACACCGTATTATTTTCATTTTAGGTGATTTGATTCCTTTGTGATAGATTATGTGTAACATTGGTCATATTTCTTTTCTCCTATAACAAATCTGAACATTTTTATTTTGCTATTTAGATGCGGTAATCTCCCATAAATACGTTCAAGGACCAACACACTAAAACGTTTGTCTCGGTCGGTCATTCGTCTTATGCTTCATTCTTCTCCACATCTGTTGAATTTTGTCTACTTTTTTTTTCACCGTAGTCTTAACCCCTTCCCAGAACGTTAAAAATGACGAGTTGTGTGTTGTGCATTTTCTTTATTTACTGTTTCTAAAAGATGTCTGCGTTATCTTTATCTCGTACTCGTAATTTCACGTCGCGAGCGGGCTTACCGGTGTACGTGAAAAATGTATGACTCAGTTCACGTGAGTAAGCGTTCTTTTGTGAACGTTACCAGTATTTTATTTTCAATTCTGGTTTTTAAAACTAAAATTTATCATCTGTAATTTCGATTTACTTCTGCCATAAAGTAAACACACCTGTTATTGCAATCAGTGGATTTAATTCGGTAGATAATTGGTAATTTATTTCGCGATAATGTGACTGAACTTTGATAAGCTTCCGTTGATCAGTACTTTCGCGTTTAATTAAATCTTATCCGGAAACATTGTGATAAAATTGTTGAGTTTTTTACTGGTGCCGGAATTGTGCGAAAATTTATTAAAATTCGGTTTTGTTTTGGTGCTTGGGTGATAACGATCTATGTTTTTAAACGTTACTACACGAAACCGCTGACGGGCATTTTAAGCCCACGTGCTTTTTTTGTAAAACGCGTTGACTACCTTGGCATAGAAAACAATTAAGTATGAGCCTACGCATTTCCGACGCATTATTGTTATTCGATAATTTGAAATGAATCATTTTTATCAATTCATTCGTACAGATTTGGTTAGTAGTATGAGTAAGATTGAGAAAATTAATTGATACCTATCAAAAGAATTCAAAGGATGAAACTAGAAACGAAACCAAAATGATCAGGTAGGCAAATGTTTATTTCTATTATATTACAATAGGTACAAACTTTTTAAAATTTTCTTTATTAAAATTACTCAGTTATCTACGTTTCACGTATCATTTTCCTGTAACGATAACAAATCATGGTAAAGTCACGTTCTCACTATGAGTGTAATCAGCATTTTCTTACCGTATACTAAAAAAATTTGAAATAAAACTCGATCTCTTAAGGAAATTTTGAACCCACACCTATATTTGACCACTTCCACATGCTCGTTTCTTGGCAAATAATACCTATTTTACTGCATACTACGTACACAGGTTTAACAATCGAAAATGAAGCGTGAAGTTTCTTCCAGAACGAGCTTCTACAAGGATGATGTACATGGGTACAATGTATCTTCATTACCGCCTCAAATCGATTGTCACCTTTGCTGGGACAACAGTCATCAGCATCGCGGTTCCAGTTCATCTGTAAAAGATACTACATCCGAACATGCTGTACTGCTGTATTCTTCAAATATAGGATACATTGTTCACACGCCTCCTCCTCCACCGCCACCATCTATCGTGTGTTATTGTTCTTCGTGTTGTTCTACTTTTCGGTATGTGAGAATTTTATTTTGGAATTTATAATATGGGGTTAATGTAAGAAAAATTTAGATGAATTTTTCCTGGCGGATGTCTTGAGATTGAATAGCTTACGTAACTGGAAACTGGAAGTTGGAATCCAGTGCATCTTGACTCTTGAGTGCAATAACACAGATTTCAAAGATGGAAGATATGAAGTTTATTCTGATTTGATATGAAGATTGAAATTGAAATTTGAATTTGAAATCTTCAATATTTGAAAGAATAAGTATACTTTGAAAAAAAGAAAAAAAAGTAGCATGATCGAATCCAATTAAGTATTTGGAGTTTTGGTGATTTGTGTAATATGAACAAATTTGTACATTCGTGGTGCAATGTTCATAGCTTCAAATTGTGTTGTTTATTAGTTTATTACAAAAAATAAAGTTCAAAAGGTTAAAAAAAATTAAAAAATTCCTGCAAATTTAAGTAGGTGGAATCTACCTATATTTTCAATTCAAGCCCTTATCATAATAGAACATAATCGATCAAAATAGGTAAACAAAAATTTGAGCCAATGAAATGACGTGAAAAAGATAACGAAAATCATTGGTCCATGAGATTTTGTTTGTTTACTTTTTTTAGTTCAATAAAAAACGGTTCCATTTTACTTAGACCATATACATAAAATGGACTGAGTCCGTGATAAAAAACTGTAGTTGACATCCACGGGACGAGAGGTCGCAAGACGTTTTCGCTGATTAAATTCAAATTAAAGTTTATTCTTTTTTAAAATAAAGTTGAAACGTCTCTTTTAGAATAATAAGATCATTAAAGTTTGCATTTTGCAAGTGAAATGAATCCAAAAACCAAAAATTCGTGTACATATTTTACGCGGATATTGTGAGTATGCGAGGTATCATTTTTCAAGTAAGATGAAAATTTTTATTGAAATCAACGTTCGGAGGGTGATAACTTTGTACAATTATTAATAGTGTTGTACATTATATTGTATTCTGAAGATTTCCAAAGGATCCGACGTTGAGAGCAACAAAATTACTGACAGCGACCTCTCGTCCCAAAGATGTTGGCGACACTTTTTTTGTACACGTCTTATGTGATGCGCTCAGTCCATTTTATGTATATGGTCTAAGACTTAGACCTATTTGTGAACGTGAACTGATAACGTAAAGCTCGAATTTAAACTCGCTATCGCATCGTCACGCTAACCTGAGTAAGTACACGATAAGTAGGTAGTAAGCAGGTATCTCTCTGGCTTCTACGTACGATTCCCATATTTATGGAGTCTTTTTTTGCGACCTACGAAGTTGGAACTTGGAGACATCGCGACCGCGATAGCACGAGATTTTCGAGAGCTGCGATCGCAGAGAAATGAGAGGAAAACGTAGAGAAAATTAGAGATAGGCGTCGTTGAAACACGCGTGTTTTTTCGGTTCATATCATTTGCGAAGGTAGCTCTGCTGGCGGCGCCCACTCGATGGGTGTTTCTTATTGGCTTGGCGAACGTGACACCGGCCAATAGAATGCTTCGCCTTTTCATCGTGCAGCTCGAATAGAGGGGGTCTTGTCAGAGAGAAGTATACAGAAACATGGGTGTTGTTAGCATCCCTCCCATGAAGTCGACGCTCTGGCAATCTTGGCTCGTGAATATTCTGCTTCTAGTAGTCGTACGGGGTTCCCTATGGTGATAACGCCGTCGGATCGTAACGGCCTGCTGTGATAACTTGTACGAGTATATCGCGAATTTTTCACTAAATTTTCAGTGCGGCGCCCCCGAGGTATTTTTGTATTTTTTCGAAAAATAATTATACCAAAAAATTTTGCGGCGTCGAATTTGTGCGTATTTTTTCCTATTTTTTTTGTCAAAAAATTCCCTAAGAACAATTTTTTCCCATAGTTTTCCCCGTTAAATTGGTAATGCTAATTTGTTATCGCGGTTCGAAGAAATAAATGC
Source organism: Pseudococcus longispinus (assembly GCA_900064475.1). Classification (NCBI taxonomy): domain Eukaryota; kingdom Metazoa; phylum Arthropoda; class Insecta; order Hemiptera; family Pseudococcidae; genus Pseudococcus; species Pseudococcus longispinus. The sequence goes on along the minus strand of FIZU01023496.1, from coordinate 15,896 downwards.
GTAATTATAATCGTTTGTTTGTCGTATATAATATATAACGTACCTGTAAAATATCTATACGCACGATATATACATTCGTATATTCAGATACCTATTTCATGTTAACGTAAGTTCGGTGTAAATACTAAAAAATCGCCTTCACAGCTTGCGCGTTTTCGTTCGTTCAGTTCGTTTCGTTCGTTCGTTTTTAATATAAGCGGTAATAAAATAGTTTCGTGATCGCAGACAGAAAAGTCGTCGTCAAAGGTCGAAAAAATTCCGAAAGAAATGCTACTTGGCAACGTACCCTCGTCCGCAGCGAAGAACTAGAGTCGACGCGGATAATACCTATTGTAGGTAGAATACGAGTACAACAAGGAGGCCGCGGATCTCGCTACAATTCGGTGCTGATATGAACAGTCCATCAAAGTTGAATCAGAGGACGAACCGAAGCAGCTGCGGGGAATGTACCAAAAACCCACAACGATGATAAATGCTTTTATGGACAGTAACCTGACCGCTAGCATGGGGATCAAACTTAGTCCGCCACCGCCTCAAGACGACGCTCAAATGCTGGCTTCGCAAGAGCAATCGCAATTCCATCACGGCCACCATCATCATTACCATCAAACGACGCCGAGCAGCTACGGCCACCCGATGGCGCCGCATCTCAACACTCATCACGCCGGCTACCCCAGAGAATTCCTCAAACGTTGGGACCACAACGAATTCGGCTCGGCCGGATCGGCACCCGGTGCCGGCGGCGAGGTATTTTTCTCTAACATTCATCCGCTAGACGATCCGCTGATGGCGCACCACCATCACCATCACCATCAGCCGCATCCCAGCATATATCCTTACACGCGAACCGACGCCTACGCTCAGGACGCTTTCCAATACAATCATCATATGGCACCGCCGCACGGAGCCTTCCTCAGGTACATGAGGCCGGGCCCCAGCAAAGAGGAGCACACCTGCCTATGGGTCGATCAGCAGACCGGCGCTAGGAAAACCTGCGGCAAAACGTTCACCTGCATGAGTGATATCGTCAGCCATTTGACCATGGATCACGTCGGAGGACCCGAGTGCACAACCCACGCTTGCTTTTGGCAAGGATGCCCCAGAAATGGTAGACCCTTCAAAGCCAAATATAAATTGGTCAACCATATCAGAGTGCATACCGGCGAGAAACCGTTCCCCTGTATGTTTGCCGGCTGTGGAAAGGTTTTCGCCAGATCGGAGAATTTGAAGATTCACAAACGCACCCATACTGGTAAGCGTTTATTTCATATCTACTCGTACCTATTGTAATCCTATCGTAAAAGTATATTATTTCAAGAACTGATAGCACATGCCAATACGTGGTAAATGTATCCGTTGAATTGATAATAAGAATTTAAGCACCTAGGACGTAGCATAGGCCCATTAATGCCAGTGCCAGGCTGCCATCTCTCGTCCATTTTATACCATCTTACAATCGTTTAGATCTATACCCGTTAAAGTCTGAACCCGTTTCGTACTTTCACTCGTTATCGGCGAAGAAACGAAAATTTCGTTCGAACTTTACCCTCGCTAGCGTATTTAAATATGTATTCAGAAAAACAAATACCATTTATTTATCTATACGAGCAAAAAATAAAAATAAAATACACCTAGGTGACTGTATTAGCAGTAGGACGTACACATTGTACTGCCATTCGCAAAGAGAAAAAAGTTATTGGTAGTACGTACTAGCTGCACACTTTTATAGATAAACTATTTTTTTTAACACATTCGTGCGCAAACGACGATTATGTATACCTACTTTGCGGCGTTCGAGCTTGTTTTACTGATAATTATTTTTTATACCAGTTCTATTCTTTACTCGAGTATCGAGCTTACCTATCGCTCGACAGCTATCTGAGCTCATTGGCGTGAAAATGATTTATTACTTACGACCGTGGACAAGTGGTAGATTCCAGATTTACCTATCTATTCGAGTATAGTTATTATTTTTCACGTTTATGCCATTTTCGACACCGTAGCAATGTCAAAACAAACACTTTCGAGTACATCAGCGTTATTTCCCTGCAAGACCTAAATACTTATCTATACTTCTTACGTACTAGAGTAATTTTTCGTGGAATAGCCAACGATAGTCGTAGGTCGAATTATAGCCTAGTTATCCACCGTGGAGAATTAACTCGCCAACTCGGCCTTTTACATTTTTTTTCCTTTATCGAACACGTAGGTATATCGTAAGTTATACCCAGCTGTGCCTATCGTGATAATTTAAGATTTTAGAACTGAAATAATGAGCCCCTCCCCCTAAAAAACCTGACATACGATTTGAAAACTTCAAAACAATCAATGCATAGACATGTGGGTACCAAAGAATTAGAAAAATACTGTTGTAAAGATGGGAAAAATTGGATGAAATTTCAAAATGAAGAAATACACGAAGTATACGTATACGTGTCTAAACGCCTACAAAGAAACACTCAAAAAAAGTATACCTCAGTAGAATTTATCTACGGTGCCTAAAATAATAAAATTTAGGTACCTATATGCAAAAGTTAAATTTAATACCTATCTGAATATATTGATGACTTTTTTAAAATTATTTGGACTCTCATACCTACGAGTACAAAATTATTTTGCGTTTTAAGGATCTAATTCATCTACAGTCAACGCATCGACATTTCCATAAAGAGGTCCAAAGGTAGGAAAGATATAAAGATTGCTGCGCAACTTTTTTTCATTTTAAGACCTCATATCATAGCTGAAAATAGTGTTGTAAGGGCCGATAAAATTTTTTTTTGAATTCTCCTCCCTTTCAAGATATTCCAAATACCAACTCTTGTTTTATTATTTTATTTTATTAATTGCTCAAAAATACCTATATGTTTTTTACTGTTTGAACAAGTTTCCAAAACAATAATGTTATGGAAGATTCTTTCAAAAATCGCATCATTTTTTTCTTCGTTTACATTTAGTTTTTTGATTTTCTGGTATCGATACAGCATTAGGTATAGTCATTTTACTAAATATTTTCCTGTTCCTTGAGAAAATCTTGGCTGTAGGCTATACTCTTTCAAACTACTCCATTTTACCAATTTTTCATACCATGGTTGTAATTTCATTCGCGCTGACTGAAAAATTCTAGATTTGGGGCTGTATATAGATACAAAAAATCAACGAATAAAATTCTTCGAAAACCATCCAATTTTTCAGTCGAAAAATTACCTACGTCAAACGAGAGTGTTTACTGACAATTTTTCGTATAACATTGGTATAGCATACTTACTGGAAATAGAAAAATATCAACCTATGAAGTATGTACTATCGATATTTTTTGACAGCACGAGCTGAAAAGGATTCATCGATTTCAGTAGTTCCGAAAACGTTGGGTACATGTTTTTGTTTTTCAATTTTGCTACCATTTTATTCATTCATGACTTGAAAAATTCCATTTCAAAACTTTTTCGCCAATCTCTAATTTGTTGACTCGGAATTGTGTCGGTGGGATTCATACTCGAGGCCACTCACTGTCTAACTCTAATTTTATTCCGAAATACATATTTACAGGGTAATAATCGCGCTGAATATGGAAGGTAAAAAATATAAAAAATTATAATGAGAATAGAAGAATGGAAAAAATCCATACGCAGTTTTTTCCCAATAAAAAAAATGCAAATCGTTGGCAAAAGATTTGCGTATACAGTACATACTGTATCATTACAATAATTCTCAGTTTCTGCTGCAGCTTGCATTTGGACACCTTTTCATATGCACAGCCAATATTATAAAGGTATAGGTACTTAAATTTACCCGAAATAACGAAGATGTACCTAGCAATAAAATTAATTACCTATGCAAATACATCTACGAATACACTACAGGAATACACAAATGCGCCACATACAAATACCTACATATGTAATGTACCCAGATGTGTGCTTACATCGAACTACTTACATGATGCAGCGTAGGTACCTACTTTTTAAAATGCCGCACTTTAAAATCCCCTATTATGTAGGAGGCGTGTTTTCAAGTGTACTTGGAATGGTTTCGAGAACCCTTAAGCGTTTAATAATAGGGTGTTAACAAGCTACCAAAAACAAATATTTACGAATCGTCTTCAAATCTGGACTAGGTAAATATTTAACAACGAATCGCTTCAGGCTGCCTGTGTATACGAGTATTTAACCCCTATATGCCTACGCCTTGCGCTATCTTTATTATCGCGTTTCTCTAGGTAATTTTCAATTAAGTGAGTTTACCACCGAGTAGACCGATTAGGTGTTATATGGGAAATGACTTTTTTCTAAACGGGCTACTGATAGTAAAAAGGAAACAAATTTAAAGATTTTCTATTTTTAGTTTTTTTTTTTCAATTTTTCAATTTTTCTGTAGGTAGTTAGAATTTATGAGACGAAACGAGTAATTTTTTTTCATTAATCGTCATGTGGTAAGGGTCTGAGCTGGCATGGGTATCTCAAATTCAATTACAAAAAAGACAGCTGGCGGTAGTATACTCGCTGAAAGCAACAAAATTTCCATGTACCATACATATATAGTTTATTCTCAAAATTCAGGGAACTACGGTACTTCAACAATCGTATAGCCTAATCCAAAAATTGAAGGAACCGAAAAAAAATAAAATTTAAAGTCAACGAAAGATTATTTACAAAATTGTAAAATTTGAATTTTATTAATCTCGAGTCTTCGTCTGAATCCCATTTCGAATGGACTTTCTAGCCGAACTAAGAGTCCTACAAAAAAAAAAAGCTAAAAACCGAAGTTGTAGAGCGTGGAATTTCCTTTCTCCTAAAAGCTACTAGTTTTTTTTTCTAGGGGGCATAGTTTTCGAGATTTTTGCAATCAAAGTTCAAAATTAGATACATAGGTACATATGATTTATTTACAATACCAACTTTGACTGCAAAAATCTCGAAAAATATGCCCCCTAGATAAAAACTAGTAGTTCTTAGCAGAAAGGAAATTTTACGTTCTACAACTTCGGTTCTTAGCATTTTTTTCGTAAGACCATTAGTTTGACCGGAAAATACATGTTTATGGGAGAATAACATATTGTTTAAAATTGAGAAACTGATTTATGCGCCCCCCCCCCTGTACTTGGATTATATCATACAGAAACGCTATGAACTGTACAACTTAGCATAGCTTTACATTAGATAGAAGAAGACCATGCAAATTCGATAAAATTCAACGAAAAATAATTATTTCCACTTGTTAAAATATGGCAACTTCTTCAATTTTGATATCAGACCATGTGTAAGTAATTATGAAGAATTTTGATTCTTTCCTGCAGTACTATTTTCGACAGCTTCCTTTGCAAATTAAAAATGGGACACCCTGTATACATCTCCTCTCATTGATTAAAATTTCAAAATATTATTTCGACTAAATGCACGCCGTTCAATTTTAATACAAATCGCAAGCTGCATAGCAGAACGAAAGCACGCACACTTGTAACTATACTTATTGAAACAAAAATCATTCATTGTCCATCGTATAAAGAAAGGGGGGAAAATGCGTGACTGGTAGGCAAATAGGTATATACCTACTCGGTAACTCGCTACAATTTCTCGCTAATCGATAACAATGTATGTACACGTACCTCTACCTATAACCATGTGGCCACATGGATATGTTGGCGTATTCAGGCGTAGTACAAGAAGTAGGTTTCCTACAAAGGTTTAGGTGTTACTGTTATTCTACGCGTACATCAATAAGAAAATCTCGCTAACGTTTGTCATGTTGAAATATCGACTAGCCTTCCATTTCGCTTTAACAAATGGCCATGTGAACCATTTATTTGCATTACCGTAATACTCGCAGATAAGCCGGACAGCCGAGAACAATTTATCGATTTTTTGCCTTTTTTTTTCTTCCTCCCTCTTCCGAGTACTCATACACTGTATAACTGGTTCCACCTAGGTACATCTACGTATACGATACGACTCTCACGCGCAAACAGTATTGTAGGCAATATGCAAAGGCACGTCTAAACGTAGTTTCATACTCGTACGTACATACAAATATGTGCATGTGCAATAATTGTACGATGTACTTAGACTGCAGTAGGTAGACGTATTCACGTGAATCAGTAGATATGGTAAAAGTGAAATTACACCGTCGGTTAGTCGCAATATCCTCTATATTCTTATTTTCAAACGAATCAGTATAAAATAATCTTATTTATCGAGAAGCATACCGCATACGTTCAACAAAATAGGTAATTGACGTGTTTTTCTTCATACTTATATTTTCTACAGAAAGTACGAAAACCATTTCCAATCGAAATGTACGGTATTAATTGCGACGAAATCGACAAATGTCACATACCTTTCGTTGTATATGTACTATGCGAACCGATCATTTCATTCTTTTCATATTTACTATGGGTATTGGTACCTCTACATACCTATGAGTATATTGTCCGCATAAACCGGATATCGAATATTATACCAACAAATTTTCCATTTGAAATTTCATCGAACGAAGAGTTTCGGTAGCATGCCTACATCGCATAGCCGAAGGAAAAAAATAAATAAATAAAGACGCGTACATATCGCTTATAGACCCGCGATGTGTAACTCGATACGTATTCGCTTCTTTTATTTTTTTTTACCGCATTTGGAATTTCGATATTTGTGTTGGTTCGTAGGCCATCAACGGTGGAAACCGATTTATCGGCTCGTTTAGTTCGATCGATAATAATAATACAAATATATAAATAAACAAGGGTTAATCCGGAATCCGGAGTCCGGAAGGCGCGTACGACGGCGTATCTATTTACATCCTGCGCTGGTATTAAGTTGTTATCGATAACGCGTATCGAATTTGTTGACACAGCGTTAAAATTATCCTTTTATCGAGTATAATCCGATGGTAATCCGAACAATTTGTATCGATTTACCTACTCCGGAGCGGAGCGGCGCGTTCAACCTTTCAATGTTTCCAGAATTTTTCACGCTACGTCGCGCAATCCAATTGAAAATCACTTGACGCGGACATATTTAGATCTTTATCGTAATTTCGCTTATTGCCTCGATACATTGTTTTTTACCTTATTAGGACTCAGATACCGGTTTCATCCAAGTATAGAAAGTAGTCTGTAATGAGAAATCTTTTCAAATTGGAAATTTTTTTAAGAAGGTTTTATCTTGTTTTCATTCTTACTAATGAACTTCTTTAAGATATGACTTTCTGGCATGACTTTTCGATATTTTGTCAAACAAACACTTTAGACTTTTTGGACTTGAAAAATTTCAGAAAATTTTAGAAATCACATTAACTTTCCATCACTTTGTTAGCCAGACTTTTTGGGGTTGGGAAATTTCAGAGATCACGCTGACTTTCAGACATTTTGTCAGGCTATTTCAGATTTTGTAGAATTGAAACATTTTTAAAATTTTAAACTATTTTTTGAACTTGAAAAATTTCAGGATTCTGACTTTTTGGGGACGAAAAAACGTCATCGCTGACTTTCAAATATTTTGTCAGATTTTATGTCAGATATCAGGCATTACCTCACACTCAATTAACTTAGATTTTAGAACTTGGAAAATTCTGTGAGATAAGCTGATGACTTTTTTGACTTGAAAAATGTCAGAAATTCTGACTTTTGGACTAGAAAATTTTTATGAGTCCACGCGAATGAACTTTGATTCAAAATTTGATTTTTATATACAGAGTGGGCCATATATGAGGTCTCATTTTCAGAAATAAAAAAAAATGGTTTAGTAAAGTATAGATTTTTCATTTCTCTGCACCATATTGGCCAAAATTTAGTGCTTGAGGTGGAAAGGAAAACATTTTAAATAAGTATGTTTTTAGGCGATACTTCGGTAACCAAGCGGAGTTGCCTTATTGTGCCGCAGCCGCATCTGATAGAAAAAAAACAAATTCAAAAAATCTGTAGATTCAATTTTTTTTTCGCATTTTCTTCCATAAATGTGGATTTTGTGACCGAACCAAGAGTCCTGCGAAAAAAAAGCTTAAAATAAGAATTGTAGAAATTGATATTTTCTTTCCTCGTAAGAAGATTAGTTTTTTTTCTAGAACGCTTAGTTTTCGTGATTTTTGCGGTCAAAGTTCAATATTTTATATGAATTTTTTACATAGCCAACTTTGACTGCAATAATTTCGACAATTGCCAACTAGAAAAAATTAATCGCATTAGAAAAAGAATTTCAAGCTCTACAATTTTGATTTTTGGGATTTTTTCCGTAGGCCCCTTGGGGTTTTCAGAAAATCTATGTCTACGTAGGGGATTTTTTTTCATTATCAAAACCATCGACTTTGTATTTGGGTTAAATTTTACATAAAAATAAATTTTCTAGCCCAAGTTTGGTACTACGAAAAAAATGCTAAGAATCAAAATTGTACTTAGTGCTTGAAATGCTCTTTCTGTCCTAAGCGATTAGCTTTTTGCCAGGAGGGTTAGTTTTCGGGATTTTTGCAGTTAACGTTTTTTTTTTCATTTTCAAAACCATCGACCTTTTGTATGGGCACCCTGTTTTTATACGTTTTCAGACATTACTTCGCACGTAATAAACTTCAAGTTTTGAACTTGAAAATTTTATAAGGCAGGTGACTTTTTGGACTTGGAAAAATTTATGTTGTTAAATTAGGCTGTTACTTCTCAACTTTTGTCGGTCATTTTTGACGATTTTTTCAGACATTATGTAAATATGTTTTCCCTAAACTAGTGTCGAGGTCTTGAGTTATCGACTGGAGGGTTTTTATTGGTTTTTTTATTCCTATAGAAGAACTGTAAACCAAAATAGTTCTGTTATGTTTTTAATATTCTGTTTGTTTGCAAAATTGTCATTATTTTCCGATTGAAGAGTAAAAATGCAAAACATTTTCGCTAAGAACACTCGCCCATATTGCCTACAGGGTAAAACTATCCCTCGCACTGATAAAATTTGTTTTTGGCACTTCACCATAAAATCAAAACTAGATATGTGCTCACTAATAAGCGTAAAACTAAGCGATATTAAATGTACCCACATAAATAAATATCCCTTCGTCCTCGGTTCGCAACAACCACGAATAAAAATCGCATTTACACGAATTGTAAATAGCAAACTGAAGAGGCAACTAAATCTATAGGTATGAGAGCATGTAATGGAGAGACGCCACACGATCGGTTCAAAAGCACGCGAAAAACAATAATTTACACGCGCGTTAAGAAGAGCTCGTCGTGTATTTATCCGAGTGTTGTACTCGTAAGTATACTCGTAGACCTATACTGTACCTACCCGTAGATATTTCGTTTAATTATTTATACATGGAGCACACGAAATCGTAGGTAAGTAAGCGGCGACTTCGGATGGCGCCGCATCGTTTTTATTGCTTACTCGCAGTTTGAGATGCTGCGTGAACCGTGATTGGTTGAGATTGAGTTGCGTTCTCGTATCTCGTCGGCTAAACTGGTCACGATTTGTCAAAGTTGCTCGGCAAGATGACACTTGAGGTATGATGCGAGAGTCTTACGCGTTCGCGTGTAGTCGTATACAAACATTTTTTTTTTCTTAAACCACCATACCATACACCTTACCTATTTACAGAAACAGTATGTTTTCTGTTTTCGCATTCGCAATCGCTTAGCTTTCCAATCTTAACATTACCACCATCACACCGCATCGGTGGAGTAGATATGTACCCACGTAGCAGATATTCGTACACTGATCGAAAACTGATCCTACAAATATGCTGATAGATGAAAAGAATATTGACCCGAGTAAAATTTGAAATTAAAAGTACGACGGCATCGAAAGTTGGCAATGTGCGATACATAAATAGGTACAAATACATTGCTCTACTGTTAACACATAGAGCTACCAAGACAGTAGACGCATACCGTACTTACTATAATGTAAAGTATGCAGTATACGGGCAGTCGGGTATCCAAGCTTTATTACAGCCATAACCGGCTATAAATTGCTCGTAAAGCGTTGCACATTAAACCGCGTGCTTAATTAATTAATACTGCCGAACGTTTGTGTAATATTCGTACACACGAATAGTACTCGTAAGTTAGTATTCAGCTAGTTGCTCCCGCGCACGTACCTAGACCTGTACTACTTCTACGTTCAAGTATACTCTACAAGTATGTGAAGTTAAATACGCAATACGTACGCGTACCAACAACTATCGCAACAAAGTTTTCCACCCATCTGCTCTAATTACCATCGCCCTGCACCCCGTCAAGTGGCAAGCGAAGAAAAAATTGAAAGAAACCACGTTCGCAATTCACATAGCTGCGAGGAAACCGCGTTTTGTGTGGTGTACCCTCGGCGTAAATACGCCTACCTATCGCACCTGTATGTACGAGTAAGAGTATTACCCAAGTGCACAATAAAAACATCGGTTTATAGATTCAAACTTGAAACGTTACGTTACGCTCGATGCATGCGCCAGCGTAATCTGAGCGTTGACCTCTCGTAATTTTCGCCTCTGGTTTTCTTACACTCGCACCCATGCCCATTGCCCATGCTCGTGCTCTTAAGCTTGTGAAAATTTCTTCGTTTTCACACCTCCACGCCGCACCACGCCGCGTCACCGGGTTCCAAGTCTCGCTTTGAAATCGGTACTCGAAGGCGAAGGCGCAGACGAGAATGCGAGAACGAATGTATACGTAATCCGTTTTGCGGAAAATCCAATTTTCAAGTGGTACGCGCGCCAGCCTAGCATTTAGATAAGGGTTAAACGGAGAAGAATTTCATCGAATGCGTAAAAATGGCAAAACGTTTGTTTTTCACGCGGGGACATCCCCCTTTTTAAGGCCGCAGACAAAGCCAGATTTATACGCTATTTTTAGGCATTGTTATTAAAGCGCGGGGGCAGCAACGTTACACGAACGGGAATTATCCGCAGCTATTACCCGACGACAAAGCCGGGCATTTCGGCGTATTCGTCCTCTACTGCCCTCCGTCCCTTCTCGCGCCTCCGTCCTGTAAGCACGCAGATACGCCTTGCCTTTGCGCCGCACCTCGGCACCCCAGCTTTAAATCCATTCAATAAACTTCTTCTTTACACTTCCTACAATGTACTGTTCATGTACATAAAATGAAAAGTTCAATCTGTTCGCATCGTTCGTACTTTCGAGCAGATTCGAGCGGCAGCATACGCACTTGAATCGGCGCCCTGGGGTCAAGTGCTTTCGCTTCTTCGAATCTCATTGTACCTTAGTTATCGATCTGCAGGATATCTTTACCTACACCTTGACTTAATTTGGACAGCACGGTGCTCTCGAAAAGATTCATCGTCGAGCACATCTTCGGAGTAGATTCAGGTATTCGTGCCGAATTGCCCATCTCCTAAGACTTCGATAAATTTTGATAATCCTTCTTCTACTTTCTTCCTTCTGTATCATGCCTAGTTACTCCAGACGTTGACGACCAATTCCTCAAAACAAGGTCTATCACTGGCTGCATTGAAAAGGTCCTGAACTGTTTTTAATCCAGTCCACTCTCGTATATTCTTCAGGCATGATATTTTTCTGCGTTCTATTCCTCTCTTGTCCTCTATTTTCTCCATCATGATGGGGGGCACGAGTTCTCCCAACCGAGAAAAATATCCGAGTATGTCATCGACCAAATTTTCATTCTGCGATAAGATTACATCGGTTATTAGATGACATATGCATGTTTTGTAAAAGCGAATTATCGAAATCCGAAAAAAAGGTTTGGGTTACACAGGCTTATTTGCATTCTTATCAGTGCACATTAATTGAGAAGTGGGCTCCACGATCACAACTCGATTTGTGAACTAAAATAGCTATTTCTATCCTTCTAGCTCCAAGAGATTATTGCATCCACGGGGGTATTTTTGTACATACTTTACAATAACATTTCGGCAGCTTTCGAATCGCTCGATCTTACTCGAAATTCATCTTCTTCGTCAAGTACAGTTTTCATTGTTTTCCATTCTCGAATCGGATGTGTTTAAAGTGTTTGATAAATATAAATTATCTCGCCCAAAAAAGGGTATAGTATTAGTACAGCAGTAGTTTCGTAGCACCTTTCACCTCTTCCTCGCTCTCTCTTTCTCTCACCCTCTTTCCAGCATAGTATGGCACATACCAGGCCCAAGACTCCCCTATATTGCGGTACCCTCGATCGTACAGTGATAATAATACTTACCTATACTATACCATATATTATACTTCATCTATCTATTCTTTAGGCACCGTAGATAACTAACACGAGGGAAAATCAAACCAAAAGAGGGAGGTGGGCTGATGGGTTGGGTTCAAACGACCAATACTTACAGCGGCCATTGTCGAACGATACTTTACGCATTGTTGTATTCGTATAATAAGTAAATTAGCGCGGTTTCGAATTTGAAATCACAACAATTCGAATCCAAACGAGCCACATATCACTCAGTCTATGGAATGGATCATTTGCAAATGCAATGCTCCGCAGCTACATCATTCAGATTAAGGTGGAGAGAAATTATAATTTTTTCGTATGTATTTTAGCCCCCCAGAGTAAGACATATGCAAAGTTCGGTCATTTTCGAAAAATTACACTCTGCCTTGTTCTTCATCCCCTCCCTCAAATGGCACCCGAGAAAACAACTGTTGTTGAGAAAATTTGTCACCAAAATATGTCATTCCATTTTTGTTTATTTACTTCCAAATTGAGAAAATATTTTCGGGCATTGAAAAATTTGCTGTTTTCAACATTTTGTAAGCATTTTTTCTTCGAATTGAAGCTAAACAAAAATGTAATGGGTAATCTTTGTAGTAAATTTCTTCCCTTACAAGACCAGTTATTGGAAATTTTTTCGTAGAAGCTGTTTCATTTTCACGTAAAATTGCCAAAACCATTTAAATCTATTTCTGTTCAGATATGAGAAAGTATCCGGATAAATAATATCATGGGACCTACAGCATGTATCTATCTACTACGAAAGGGTAATTCGCGCTGCGCTGGTTATTGCTCTGCCAATCATTTTTTAACCAGGATGAATAAGTTCCACTTGATGAGACTGATATAAAGTTGATACGTTGATATATGTCCTATATCGGATTGATCCATCAATCATCGATCAACTCCACAGTGAGCCATCGCAAAATTCAAATCTCGATACGTACAATATATCTACGAATGTTGTCGCGCATTCCATCGTTGAAAATTTTTTCACCCAACATTAATGGGCAATTATTCGAAAATAACGCCAATAAAAAAGCAGCATTAAACGCGAGCAATATCTCTTCCAAGTCGTAAATATTCGAAGATACAATTCCAGCATAAATGAAATAAATAAAAAAGAAGAAAAATCCGGGGCCAACTGATAGAGTAGTTCTAACGATTGGGCATAACAAAAGCTGTTGGCTGTTGCTGCAAGTGAATCTGTACCAATAAAAAGAAAAAAAAAGTAAAAAACGATTACAACTTCGAAGCAGATATCTAGACTAGACAATAGGGCAACAACCGTCTAACAAATATCTTGATAAGAATATAGCTCTTACGTTGTTCCACGGTGGTTCTCAAATTTCTTCGTAGCTGCCACAGCCACACCGCGCCTCCGTCAGCAGATTACCTAACCATACCTATACCAGAGCGCCTGTACATAGGTTTATTTACTTATACGAACAACTACGTACGCTTCGGAGAGGCAGAGGTGGAAATGGTCACATAATACATATATATCAGGGCGACAATAATCATAATTTGTTAATTTGAACTCGTCCAGTTTATATCGGCGGCGCTACGCGGCGTCAAGATTTACGCGAAACGATAAACGTAATCCACAGGGCGATGTGCGCGTGTGTGCGAGTGTAAATGTCTAGTAAACGGTGCCTTAATACTTGGATAGATAAGCGTCGCAGCAGTGCCATGCCACGCGTGCTTCGTCGCAATGGTGCCAGCGGAACCCCGGTTTGGCTTATCTTTGTCTCATCAAACTCTAATTTTTGTGAGTTAAAAATGTTGATTCGGCCAGATGGAATTTATTTTTTTACAACCAGGCGATGTTGATGTATACTTTACGCAAGTACATGGATACATACGAGTATTCGTGAAAAGCTGAAGAGAACTATCTAACGTGATACCATCGTCAAATTCAAAAAAGCTGCCAAATTGTTCTCACGATCCTCAACTTTGCAAATACCACTTGCAAACGCTACAAGAACCCGGAGTAACGCCTCGAAACGTCAGCAACTTCTCTTGCAAAAAAATTCCAAAGTGATCTTCCCTTCATCTCAAACAGTTTGCAATTCTGTAACCTATACGTACTCGGAAATAAAACTAGTAAGCGATTAATTCGCGCTTTATCGATCATTTTCGCAACATCCACCACCGTCGGTGAGATTATCGCCAAGATTCGCAGCTCGATGCGCTTAAGAACCACTCACTCGTATGCACACCGCACCGCACCGCACCGCGCAAACTTCTAACCATATACCAGAATAACTGTTCGCGACAATAACTCTTTTATGACAACATATGTACCTACGGTTTCATTTGTCGCATATATTAAGAACGGTACCGGTTTTTTGATAGTTGTTATATTTATACACCTCGCGAGATCGCCTATCTCCCGTTACCATTCGGTCCTTCTTTTTTTTTTTCATTTCGTTTGATTTTTTGTTTTGCGTTTTGTTCGACGAACAATACCAGAGTATATGTACAGCCGAAGACTGGACCATTCGATCGTACGTACGAGTGTGTTAGTGTACTTACTGCAGACGTCCACGCTTATAGCTACGTCTACAGCGAATAATGAAATATGGCTCTCAATTTATTTCATGGCGCGCTGTAATTACTCCGCGTGGCAATGATTTTCACGAGAAGTTTGTAGATTCCAGATTCCAACAGTTTAGATACGCATAACTTTAATTTTGATCCTGCAAGGGGTTTGAGGGACGTTCTCGTGACGGATTTCCAACAAATTTATGAGTCGATGAGTCGAATTCCTCGAAGCAATGATTACAACACTCCTCCGAACCATTAAAGCAGATCAGTAACTGGAACCGAATCGAATATTGGTTTTGTTTTTTAGCACTTTTCGTATATTTCAGTTACTGAGAGCAAAAAAGTCTAAAATTCACTGTTTAAATTTCAACATACCTGCGAGTAGTTTGATGAGTTTGCGTCACTTCATTTCATACATATCATTGCAAAAGAATTGGGCGACCCAACAGTTGTTATAAACAAGAAAAGGAAAAAATAAAACGAAAAAACGATGAAAAAACCAAAAATACTTTCGATTTTAATGCTAGTTTCTTGTCACTGAAGTAGATATGTCGCATCATTAAATGGTGAGAAAAAATTTCATTTCCTGTAGGTAAAAATTGAAAGAATATCCATTATTTTATGAAAGTACAAAGAGAGTGAAAATTATTTTTAAAAAGTCATTCAAAAGTTTAAATTTCATAATTCTTTTGGTCAAACATTTCAACTGTCCAGGGAGGACAGGAGTTGATGGAAAAACTGCAATTTCATATAAAATTTTAAAAACTATCTAAGTATTTTTTTTGTTAAAATAATGAAAGTTATTAAGTTTGAGCTAAGAGAACAAAATTTTTTGCAGAAAAAGACATTTAAAAATAGAAATGTCATCATTTTTAAACCCGAGTACAATTTGAGCTAACGAAATAGCGATTTCAGCCCATAAAATTGTCGTCTTACTCTAATCCAATCACAATGTTTCCGACTTTGAAGTTGAATTTTCCGACTGAAATTCTTTAGGTAGATGAATTATTACAATTCAGATACCGATTCAGATGATGATATTTTGACTCTTAACTTGAATTTTCGACTCAAAAATCTCAATTTTTCAGGACGATTCGAAAGTTTTCCGGCCGAAACTAAGCTTTTCAAAAATGGGGGGGGGGGGAGAGAGAGAGAGCGGCCTCATTTCCGTCGATCGGCCAGTTCCTGTATTTA
>FIZU01023492.1:0-17806 GCA_900064475.1 Pseudococcus longispinus | reverse complement strand
AATAAATGAATTCTTCATGATCTAATCAATCGAGGAAGGGTTTCATAGAGCTAGAAAAAGATCTATCTTTATAAATCATTTTGTAAAAAAAAGTGAATTTATTGAATCGGAATGAAATGAGAGAAAAATCCCCCCCCCCCAACATTCAAAAGTTAAAATCCCATTAATTTATTCAACATTTCAGCTGTCAAGAGAATGAAGAGTCGCTTAATCCGCTTTAAATAAATCTCCGCATTAGACTAGCAGATTAATAAAAACCAGAACAGTTTACCTATATACTTACGTAATAATATCTAAGATCGATTTTCAAATCACATATTTGTTGTACTTGCCTGAAAGACGTATCAGATCTGTGAAATTGGTAAAGCAAGGTACTTGAAAAAGAAAACATTCGTGTTCTGCAGCAACCTCAAATTGGTAAAAATTCATTGGAGTATGTTTTGTGATGAGAATCGTATGTCAAGCTGTTGAATTTTTATGGGTGTGCCTTGATTCGCGGTATAGGCAACTTATCCATTACATGTGCTCTTTCTTGCCTTGCGGTTAAATTATTTTAAACAAGAAAATTTTCATCAATCTTTCAAAAAATCATTAAACGTAGCGAAGATAATTGATTTGGATTTGTTTTTGGGCTGGGGAGGGAAGTTTTGTGGAAAAAACAGAAAACGTGCCAGAGCATCGTACAATTTTCAACATTTTATGACTTTTCGTTGAAATATCAGATATCACGATATCAGCATGAATATGTTTGCAAAGCTGGGGGCCCTCCCAAACTTCCATATTTGTACTATGGCTATTCATTTTGCATTGTGAAAAATTCACCTACCTACCCATAAAATTTTCAATGTTCAAAAAGTCATCAAGAGTGACAAAATTTCGACACTAAAAGGTCATCTGAATCGCCAGCTGAATTTCTGAAGTTGAATTTCTCGATTTCTTTTGCAATAGGTTGGGTCTCACGAGCTTCGACCCAGCTGAAGTCATCTTGGGGCAAGGCATTGGTCCAGCTGTTAATTTAGTCACAAATCAAGAAACGAAATTCGGTGAAAATTTCCATAAAAATTCTCGAAAACATTGTCAAAGTGGTCAAAAAAATCATGAAAATTGATGAAAATTTAGTAAAAAATTTTTTAAATTGCTATAAAAATCGTTAAAAATATCGTTCAAGTGGTCAGATTACGAATTAATGGACACATTGTACAAATTGTTGAAATTTGCATTAAAATCATTAAAAACATAGGTAATGAAAATGAGCAAAAAATCATGAAAGTGTCAAAAAATACTACTGAGGTTCTCAAAATATCCACAAAAATGGATAAAAATATTGTTTAAAGCGTTAAAAAATCATTAAACTCGTTGAAAATATCGTTGAAATTTTCTAAAGTTTCATAAAAATCATATAAAATATTGTGAAAACTAAGATCATGAAAACTGTCGAAAATTTCATTATATAAAATTTCATAAAACTCTTTAAAAAAACTACATTAAAAAAGTGAAAAAGAAGTCATGGAAAGTATCGAAAATCTTGTGAAAATTGTCAAAAATGCATAAAAATCACTAAAAATGTTATAAAAGTTATGAAAAAGTCGTAAAAATTGTGTAAAGTGTTGTAAAAATTGTTCAAAATTTCATAAAAGTCACTAAAAAGGTTGCAAAAGCTGTGAAAAAGTCGTAAAAATTGTCTAAAATGTTGTAAAAGTTGTTCAAAATTTCATAAAAATCATTGAAAATGTTGCAAAAGTTGTGAAAAAGCCGTGAAAATAGTTCAAAGTGTTGTTCAAAATTTCTCAAAAATCATTGAAAATGTTGTAAAATTGAGAAAAATGCGTGAAAAATGCATGAAGGGAGTGTATAAATTATCAAAAATTTTATAGAAATCATTAAAAATGTTGCAAACGTTATGAAAAAAATCATTAAAAATGTCTGAAATGTTGTGAAAACTACAAAAGTTCATAAAAGTTGTGTATGTTTATAATTTTTTTCGACTTTTTCATAACTTTTGCGGCATCCTTAATGATTTTTACGAAATTTTGAGTAATTTTTACAGTATTTCTGACAATTTTCACGACTTTTTAACAACTTTTGCAACCTTTTCAGTGACTTTTATAAAATTTTAAACAATTTTTACAACACTTTAAACAATTTGATTTTTATGAAATTTTTGAGCAACTTTTATTTTCTATGTTCAAACAGACCAATTTGCTTTTCTGACAAAATGTCTGAAAGTTTACATCATCTCTAAAATTTTTCAAGTCCAAAAAGTCAGTGAAAATTTGAAAATTTTTCCAAGTCCAAAAAAATCTAACAAAATGTCTGAAAGTCATCGTCAAGGAATTTCGAAAAATCAGAAGTATCGAAAATTTCGTAAAATACCTCCCCTCCCTATTTTCATCCTACTACCCACAAAATTTGAAAACATAGGATACGCTTCTACTTTCAAAAATGCAGTAAAAATCTGGAAAATTTTTCAAGTCCATAATAATCTGACAAAATGTCTAAAAGTCATCATGATGAATTTGCAGTATTCAAAAAGTCTAAATTGTTTGTCTGACAAAATGTCTAAAATTTGGAGTGAATTCTAAAATTTTTCAAGTCCAAAAAAACAAATAAAAGTCTTGAAATTTTTCTAAATCCAAAAAGTCTGGCAAAATGTCTAAAAATTAGAATGAATTCTAAATTTTTGTGGTCCAAAAAGTCTGAAGTGTTTGTCTGACAACTCTGAAATTTTCCAACGCAAAAAAAAAGAACAGAAATCTTAAATTTTTTCCGTCCAAAAAAGTCTAACAAAATGTCTAAAAGTCAGCATCATCTTAGAAATTTTGCAAATCCAAAAACCCATTCGAAATTCGAAAAAAAATTTCGAAGTTCCAAAAGTCTGAATTGTTTATTTGAAAAAATTTCTAGAATTATCTCTGAAATTTTACAAGTTCAAAAAAGTCTGACATAATGTCTATAAGTCAGGTGTCGAAAGCATGTCTCTCGAAATTTGTCGGTCGGTCGGTCGTTTTTTTCAGTTTTATTCATCGTAAAAGCATATCCTATGCTAAAATTAGCAGGCAGTATTGTATTCTTAAAAATCTTTGGAAATTTTTGTAAATGTGGTTAAAATGTCAGTAAAAACGTTGTAAAGTTTACAAATTTCATAAAAACCATCACAAATAACGCTAAAATAATAAAATATCGCATGCAGAAAATTTTAGAAAATTTTATGAAAATTCCAGCATTTTTTGGAAGTTTTTCACCGGATTTCATGACTTTTTGACAATTTTTACAAAATTTTCAACAATTTTCTTGATTTTTGGACAGTTTTTAAAATTTTTAGAATTTTATTAATATTTTCGACAATTTTCGTAATTTTTTAATGTTTTTTTTTTTTTTGGTATTTTAAATGATTTTTGTGAATATTTTAAGAAATTTTATAAGTTTTTCTGGAAATTTTGATCAATCATTATGAAAATTTTAATAATTTTTACAATTTTTGAACCACTTTTACAATCTGAAATTTCTCAAGTCTAAAAAATCATCCAAGGTAACAAAATTTCGTAACGCAAAATCAATTTGTTAAAATATTAAAATTGATCATTTTTCAATTCCCTTTTCGTTTCTTTATTTCTTTATTTAATAAAGTAGGTGGGTAATTGTACTGAATTAGAGCAAAATTGCCCTAAACGACATTTTGCAATGACAATTTCAAAAATTTGGCTCTTACGTCACAATACTTACTTATTTCCGAGAAGAATTCTTTCATTGGCCCGCAAAATCCATTCCACATACTAAGTGTAGGTAATTGAAACGAAGACTAATTTAAGTTTATGACGCATAGGTATCTATGTGCAGTCATTAACAGCAAAATTCATGTGTGTACCTTCCTACATGTTTGAACCTCATCACTTGCTCGTATTGGTCAATCGTAAAATGATAATTCTTACTTTGCATCCATCTTATATCAGAAACGAATTTGAAACCACGCTAATGTAATTTGTAAATACGTACGTAAATTTACCTATGTAATTTTAGCTTTCTCTAATATGGTACCTATAAAAATAAATGTCTGAAAGTGTGAATTACATTCTGGCGATCGCGAATCCAGCACCATCTTCGATCAGTTTATGTAACTTTAATAAACATCGATGATTATAGTAATGATAATTAGTCACACATCGTAAAATACCATTGTTTTTAATGAATACAATAATATTTACGAAACGTACATAACTGAGATGTACATATCAAGGATACCTATTCCACGATATATGTAGGTACCTATACGTATACATTCAAAATCAGTCGGAAATGTTAACGTACTATTGTAAATCGCCAATTTTTATACAAAAGATACCCGCATTTCGAAAAAATACGCTCGATGGTAGGTCGTAACACGTACGTGTGAAAATTTTACGTAATTTTTTACGACTTTGATGTAACGATGGGGAAATAGCGCGTGTAAGTATCTAAATGATTGATTTTTTTCTCGAGTGGGTATGCAAAATCGTGAGAATAGTAATTGGGTGGATTAAGCAGAATGTTTCGTCAGAGACAAATCGTCTTGTCTATTAATGTCGTCAATGTCGTTTTTGCAATAAAATTACGGTATGTATCGTGTTCCCCTACATTTGGCGTGATTCGACATCATTAAAGTGAGCCTGAAGTTCTACTCATCCGTTACCTACGGGTATTGTTTGTTTGATGAACGGTGTATGAATCCGTTCTGCGCGGATACCATTAGAGGGCGAAGTAAAATTCCGACGTATTGATCAAGTTCAAATTCAAGGGGAATACGAAGTAGGAGCGAAGAAAGGTTAAATGAGGATGTAGGGAGTTTAATGCTAATTATAGCTAATCTACTTACCTGTAAAAAGTCGAAGGGAAAGTACCATTTGTAGGAGAATTTATAGTGATGTGATTGCGAGAAACATTTTATTGAAGTTTCTACATAGTATTTCGCTGATGCAAGAATTCCAGGAAGTATTTAGAATGATAGACTAGAATGAAGTTCGTAAAAAACAAATTTATGGAAGTTTGATCAATCAAAAAAGTCAATTGAAACTCAATTTTTCAATTTTTGAGTAACACAAATTGGTGGCTGAATGTTTCGAAGGATTTTTGTGACAACCAAATTTTGAGGTTGACCCCCAGCCCTCAGCCAGAAGACATATTTACCTATACAGAATCTCTAAAAAAAAATTCAAGTCCGAATAGTCAATTTTTCAAACTTTTTTTCCAAGTTCAAAAAGTTATTTGAAATTATAAAAAAAATTTTCTATTCAAAAAATCATTATAGAAGTAACAAGTCTGATAAAATATCTAAAACTTCTCAAAAGTCAAATTTTGAAACAATATAAATTTTTCTAAGTCCAAAAATTCGAGAATTTCTGAAATTTTCCAAGTCCAAAAAGTCAAATTTTTGAATTGTTTTATGTCTCAAATTTTTTCAAGTCCAAAAAATCATGGTAACAAAATTTTGTTACGGATTTTCGTGATGCCCAAATTTTTCAGACTGACCCCAACTATAAGACATACCCACACATGTCAAAATTGCAAAATGATATTTAGAATGTCTTTTTGAAATGACAAAAAAATTGACTTTTGTGAAAAAATGACAGAATGTATTTAGAATGACTGAACTTTTTGAAATGATGACATCAAAAATCGGAATGAATGTTGCAATAAATTGCTTTGTATTTAGACTCGGTTTTCTATGTATTTCTATTCCTGTTGAAAGGAATGCTGCGAAAATAAATCGTTGAAATTGATTGCAAAATGGGAAATTTTTTGAAATACTCAGCTAATTTTTGAAAAATCGTTAGTGGTAGCATTGTTTGAACAATTTTGCTGATCTAACCAATTTATAATTTCTTTTTTTGAAAATTGCATTTCTTAGCAATTTTTTATGAATTTTAGAAAATATGAGGTATGGAAGTTTTTTTTAACTTGGTGCAAAAAATCCTGTAAAATTCTTGATTTTTGATTTTGAGATTTTGTTAGACAGCCTGTGCTTGCAAAATGGCAAGAAATAAACTCACAAAAATTTTCAAAATTACAGCAAATATAACTTTTTAGAATAATTAATAGATAGAAATCAATTTTGCAAACAAGATTTAAATTAAAAATGACTTTTCAAGTGACAGAATAAATTTTATCAAAAAAATGAATTTCATTTGAAATCATTCTTCAAAATGATGCATTAGAATGAATTTTCCAACAAAAGAATATTGAAAGCAGCAATTTTTGAAGGATGAAACTAAAATGAAATTCGTGAAAAATTGTCTCATGTTCAGAATGACAAATCAAAATGAATTTTTCCAAAAAGAAATGTCTAGAATGACTTTCAAAACAAAATTTTTTTCAATGACTCAAGTTCAGAATGATTTTAAAAACTGACGAATTGAAATTTATTTTGCAAAAATGTATTGCATCTGGAATGACCAATGGCGTAGCCAGACAGTCAATGGGAGGGGGGGGGGTCTTCGCGAAAAACATGAAATTAAGTATAAAATTGAAAAAAGTAACTAGGTACCTACCTACTCATTATTTTATCAAAATAAGAAAATGTCATGTATTGCGCCTGAGCGAAGTGAGGACGAAAATTTTTGCAGAAAAGGGTATTTCAAAGCTTGAATTTCATAATTTTTTTTCAAATTTGCAGTCATCAAGGGCCCCAAGGGGGGTTTAGACCCCCTGGACCCCTCCCCTTCATATTCCACTGGGAATGACTTATTGAAAAATGGTATTAGAACTGTATTTTTGACAAATTGCTTTACTTATGTTCAAAATATCTTTCTAGAATGATAAATTTAGCAATAAAAAAAGTCATAACGCGAATGACCTCTAAAATGACAGGTTAAAATGAATTTGGCACAAAATAAGTTATTTTTGGAATGATTTTTAATGATGAAATCGAAATAAATTTGTCTTCTGCTCAAAATGACGTTAAAAAAATTATTTTAATAAATTCTGTCAGTAAGTGGTAGTCAAATTCATTTAGAATGATTATTTTCAAAATGAAAAAAATTGTTGGAAAAGTTGTCAGAATGTTATTAGAATGAATGAATATTTGCAAAATGAAATTTTTGCAATAATTATTGAAATGACATTTAGAATGTCTTTCCTCTAAGCATTAGATCAAAATGCTGCAGAAAAATCATCAGAATAAAGGATTGAAAAATTCCGAAAAAATTTTAAAAACATTCTATGCCATTTCAAGTAATTTTCTTGAAACAGAAAAAATAATATGGGTAATTCTAAGATATGTAAAATCACCGAAATATTAATTTGTGTAGATCCTATGCTATTTCAAGCTCATTTATTTAATATCACATATTTACCCAATTTTAAAAATAATCATTAATTAATGATTTTTTTTTCTCTTTTCAGACATCAACTTCAATTTTGGATAGAAATGACACTGGCCCAATTCATCAAATTGGATCAACTTCCAGGTAATTAATTCAAAATACTAAAAATATAAATTTCTTGCCATAATCTACGATAAAAATCAAATGCAATTAAACAAATATGAAATGTATTTATACATTTTAAACAAATACGACAAAAAAAAACATATTGCAGCATACACAATAAACAAATTCAAATAAATTTCAAATAAAATGATAAAATTTGTAATAAAAACAAAAGAAAAAAAAATAAAATACAATAAAAAAAATATATAAGGTTTTTAAAGCTAATAAAAAATTAACTCAAAACCCGTCCGTTTATAAATGCCGGTAAAATGGAAATGTTTTGGTCTACGCACGTGAAGTTAACACTACGAAAAAAAAATTAAGAAACTTATCTATCGATCGATAAGAATTGGAATGATTTTACGTACGAGTAGAAAATCGATCACTTTGATATCGACTAGTCAAAGGTATGTCGATTGCAACTCTTGGAATTATTCGCATCAAAATACAAAAAAAAAAAAATCGTCTACGTTCAAAGAGGCTACTTCTATTTTTAAAAAAATCGTAATAGTGTTCAAATGACATTATCCACTAAAAAAAAAAATCAATTGAGCAATTTTTTTTATACTTAACGAGTAATTCTATGATCGAATTACGTATAAAAAATACATCAATGACTACGAATTGTATTCTCACGTATGATATATTTTTTCAAAAAAAAAAAAATTGACACCGGTTAATGATTTTTTTTCTAAGTATAGATTTTCAAAAAAAAAAGAAGGAATTCTCGCGAGGTTTTATTTTTTCCTTTACTTTTATTTAAAATTTACAAACAAAATTATTTTGTCATTATTGCTCTCTCTTTTTTTTTTTTTGCAAAACCACGATCACTTTCGCTCATATTCGCGTTTTAATTTTTCTCTAATCTTCTTAATCATTAAAAATAATAAGGTACAGGCCCGTGAACATATTAAACTTTGGTAAGGAAGATACTTGGTAACTGAGGGTGACACGTATTAATAGTCACATACCATCGTATAAAAATTAATTCTAGGTTTTTTTCCGAGCCGGTATCGAATTTGTGATTTTTTTCATCAAATTTTATTTAAAACAAAAAAAATTGATAAAAATTCGCTATATCGAAGTACGAGTTACGTACATAAGGTTTCCTTGCGTATAAAAGTGTAATGTGATGTTTTTCCTTTAAAAAAATTTGTGATTATGATAACGTTTTACATAATATTATCATTTGAAAAAAATGTCAAAGTGCATTACAATACCTTATCATACGTCGTGAACCATAACATCAATAGTAAAAAAAACATCGTACAATCGCGTGTGTAATCGAAAAGGAAAAAAAACAACACAAAACAATGTAAAAAAAAAAAAAACGAACAATTATTTATACATAGGGGTAGGGGGAGGGGGGATCGAGTAAACTAGAGAGAAAAAGAATAACCACCCATCTCAAGGCATTCATAAACTCAACCGGTCTAAAGTTAATTCCATCGCATAGTATGATTTTCGTATTTATAATAAATAAAATCGATATAAGAGAGAGAGAGAAAAAGAGAGAAACAAAATATAAGGGAAAAACAAAACGAGACAATAAAGAAAAGGGGGAAAAAAAGAAATTAAAAAATGAGTATTCTGATACCGCATTCGCTCGTCCAATCAGTCACAAAAAAAAGAAAAAAAAACAGTACAAAGAGAGAAAACGACACGACACGACAGAAATCAAAGTGAAAAATTCGTATACGACTACGAGTTACTTATTTAACGAGGATGCGTTCGAAGATACGCAGGAACTATTGGTCGGAGGTCCCGGTGACGAATATTCTTTACAATCTTTAAAACTAGTCAGCTTTTTGGCATTCGGAAGCTTGGAGGAGTTGGTTTTGAGTGGTATTTTGCTGACGATTCGTTTCGACGACTGGGACCCGGCCGACGTAGGTTTTGTTCTGTTATCACTGTGATCTCTCAGATCTTGGCATTTTTCGCTATGTTTGCTACTGGTCAGCATCTGGTTGGAAGATTGCTGCAGTAGGGCGGTATCCGATACAGGACAGGTGAACATATCGTTGGACTCTTGCGATCCGTTGATCTTACCTGATGTCATTAGATCGCTGGCCGAATAGCAGAATTTCTCGTTACGCATGCGTTCGAGCACGCGCACTTTGGCTTTGGTACCTTCCAATTGGATGTTCTTTTCTTCGAGCTGGAACCTTAGATCTTCGTTTTCGATTTTGAATCTATTCAGTTGCTGGAATATGTTCAGTCTGGATTTGGAGATACGTTGCACGTGCACGTTTAACGCTTCTATTTGATAGGATAGCGTTAACAGATACCTGTGCAGCTCGATAGGATTATATTCGTTCAATATACCGATTGCTTTTTCTTTGGATAAAGATACATTGCTACCGGTTTTTGGCACCTCTGAGAAAGACGAATGGCCGCTTAAAAATCCAATCAAGATGTCCGGTTTACCAATGCTGCTGATGCACTGGTCGATGGCCGCCGAAGTCGAAGATGTGCTGGATTGCCTGACGATGGTACCCTTCGAAGCAGACCCCGATTCGGCAGCATTTTGATCGGAAGCTTTGCAATCGTCGCAAGGACATTCCGATTTACTCCGGCATCTACGTTTTTTGTCAAATTCTTCCCTAAGGTCTATCCTAATGCTGGCATCTTTACCATCGACCGAGCTCAACTCTTTGGTTAACGGATTGCTGGGCCTGTCGAGTTTGGTACCAGCCACCGAAACCGTTGTCGTCGTATCGAACGATAGATTCGATTGTTCGCTAGGCGTCGTGAAATATGGGTCTCTTTGGCTGAAGGTGGAATTGTGCTGGTGCTGTTGGTCAGCACCGCCCGAGGATTGATTCTCTTTGAAAAACTGTACTAATTTTAATAGCTGGCACTTTGCGAAAGGTGTTTGAGCATTACGAGACGGCTGATTACGTTCGAAGAAGGTACGATGCTGCTGAGATTCGTCTCCGCCTGCCAGTCGACTGTTTTGTTGTTGTTGCTGTTGTTGCAGTTCGCATTCCGAAGATACAGCAGCTCGGAGACGTTCCTCGAGATCACGTTTCTCGGCTGAAACGTTCTCCAACTCGGCTAGCAGTCTATTGGTTTGGGCAATATTGGCAAAATGTTCGCTTTCTATATCTGTCAACTTCTTCAATAGTAAATCTCGTTCGTGCTTTAGATCGTCTAGCTCGCTGTCCAGGAAATGCGATCTGAGCGAACAATCGAAGGTGTAGTCAGCCGCCGTACACGTGTTACCAGCGTTATTGGTATTCTTGCAAATGAGATCATCCAGACTTTTGCATCGTCTCTTGGACGCCGTCAAGCTGCTGCTGATGGTATTCGACGTGGTCGTGGTTTTGCTGCGGTTCAAACGATTCCACAAATATTCCACCTCCAGCTTCAGCCTGGTGCCTTTGCTGTGTATAGTATCCAGCAAGCTGAAAAGTTCGTCATCGGTTTCGCGACTTTTGCTACGACTGCTGCTGATGGCCGACGAATGATCTTTATTGCTTTCGGTGCAGAACCCGGAATCTTGTATGGCGCTGCTGGTCACCGATCCGGAAGCTTCGCCGCTGCGAGACGATCCCTTGCCTTGACTATTGCTTCGGTATCTAGGTACCAGCGACGATACCAGACATTCTTGATCTCTCAGTTGTTGGCCCAGTTTACGCTTCACGCGTATCCCGGGCTCCCATTTGTTGCTAGTTGGTGACATCACAGTTTGAGGCATTTTACGGAGCTGGGGAAACGCTTCCATTACGAGGTCGCGAAACTCCAGCAAAGCACCGACTTCGTTTTGCAGCTCCTGCAAAGCCAGCATGGATTTCGCCTGCTCGCTGATGAAGTAATGGAAAGACGGTAGGTCGGCGCCGCCCGAACCAACGCCGCCGGCTACCGTCATGACCGGCGGCGATGACGTCATGTTTAGCACCGAAGCCCGCACGTCGTCGTTCGGTTTGACATCGCTGTCCACCTCGTCGGTCATGCGTCGGCCGCCTGTATCCTGCATGGCGGCCGGTGACATGATCTCGTTCAGCGAATCTACCACCTCGTCCATGGCTGACTATCAATCAATGCGATTCTCCAGTTGACGTCGTTCTAGTAGTCGTCGAGCTGGTACGCCGCTGTACATCGTCGGTAGGCTTACCGATGCGCCGGCCAATCGGAGGCGTGTGCGGGGCGATGTGTTGGCTGATGTTGAGATTGCTCGTGATGGCGGCGATGCCAGTGGTGCCGCCACCGCTATTGCTGCTGATGATGAAGCTGCTGCCGCTGTCGGCGGAAACGTGAAATTCTGCAACATATTAAAATCATCAACGTATTATTACGAGCGAATATTTTCAACGTGTGTAAGTCTATGTATGTGTACCTAGCATCACGAGTACATATTGTACGTAGGTAAATATTTTTAAAACAGTAAAAGTGAAACTATTATTATGACATGCGTAACTAGCTACGAATTACAAAGGTTTTGAATCATCGAATACGAAATGTCGAGTTTTAATCGCCCCTCTGCTTCCTTGTTTCCTGTGCTAGTTCCTCCTACATTTCCGAAATTTCGTGTTCGATGACATCACTTGAAGTGAAACTATTTTAAGAACATGACAGTACTTGTAGTTTGAATTAGGAAGATGGCAAGTGAAGGAGGGACAAAATTTGAAGTATTTTGCAGCAATCTCTCATTTCCCCTTCATTCGGTACAAAAATCAGGAGTTTTCTTTTCGAAATATAGTAAGAAATGATAATAACTGATAAGTAAATTGATATTCTCTTTGCATCTCTCAAGTGACTTCTTTAAGGACAAATCATGATCATCAAAGCTACAAAAAGTAACCTTCAAAAAAAGAAGAAAAATATAGAATTACTCAATCCAAGACCAAAACCACCCACCTTTTTTTGACTTGAATATTTAATGATCTTCATCACCTATCAATACTTCAAAAATTCGCCATTTTTTTCGAAATCCCTACGGAAACCATTCCTACTCTCCCCTCTCCTCGGATCCCCACATGGTTTAGAATCAAAAATCATTTTAAGAATATCTCAAATAGCAAAAAAATTGTTTACTAAATGAAAAATTGACTGTTTCAAAATTGATTTGTAAATTATTGAACAACCTCTATTCTACACAAATAAGTTATCGTCCTATCGTGAGAATTTTGAAAAAAGGAACCGAAAATTGATAAAAATTTCAACAATATCATTTAAAATGTGAAAATGGTTGAAATACCATAAAACAAAGTGTTTAAAAGGCGCTTAAAGTACTGAAAAAGTACTCCATTTTTCGTTCGGAATTCAGTAAAAATTCCTTTTCTCAAATTATCGTTTTGAAGATAGCTTTCGAATGCCTTTTTCTGCAAAAAATTTCCTCCCCCCCCCCCCACACACATTTTGACTGTTCGACTGTCTGCAAAAACTAAATTATTCTTATTTTGAGGAGGGGGGTGTTACTTGTAAACTTGAGAAACATCTTGCTGAAGATGTTACAAAATTCTGAAAAAGTCCTACAGAAGTGCCGAATTTTGATAGACATATTAAAATACTCAATTGACGAAAACAATGGAACAATTGTAGAAAAAATATTTGAAAAATTGTCGATTCAACTTAATATCAGAATTATTTTAACCTTAAAAAAATCATAAAATGTTTTGGAAAAGTGGTTTTAAAAGCCTATAAACTTGATTTAAAATATGGCAAAACTGGTTGAAATTTTGGTAATGATCATGGAAAAATATGGTAAAAATCGTTTAAATACCATAAAAATCGATGAAAAAGCCATAAATAATGTTCAAAAGTCATGAAATTTCTTTCAACTTTCAAAAAATTTGTTGAAAATCTTCTTAAAATCAATGAAAAATATTTACAAGTTGTTAAAACATCAAAAAAAATTCAAAATTGGTTTAAAAATCATGAATTTTACTCAAAATTTGTTGAAAATTCGTTGAAAATCATTCAAAATGTTGTAAAAATAATCCTAGTATCACGAAAATACTCGTAAACGTTGGTTTTTTGGAGCGAGGGGGGGGGGAGAACTGCATAAAAATTATTTTAATTTTGTAAAAGTGGTTTAAAAATTATAAAAATTTACTTAAAATTCATTAAAAATCGGTAGAATTTCGGTGAAAATCATTTAAAATGTTGCAAAAAAATCCTAGTATCACGAAAATCATCGTGAAAGTTTTTCGGGGGGGCATGGGGGGAGGAAAAGCAAAAAAAATTACTTCATTTTTTAAAGGGGGGGGGGGGGTGAAGTAAATGCATAAAAATTACTTCAATTTTGTAAAAATGGTTCAAAAATCATGGAAATTTACTTAAAATTTATTAAAACTCGTTGAAATTTCGGTGAAAATTATTAAAAATTTTATAAAATGATTAATGTATCACAAAAATTCTCGTAAAAGTTGTTAAAATGTTATAAAAATCATCCAAATTTTGTAAAAGTGGTTTCAAAATCTGAAAATTTACTTGAGATGCCATAAAATTTTTTTTAAATTTCGTAAAAATTATTGGAATCGTTGAAAAAAGTGGTCGAAGTATCGTGAAAATTGAAAATAGCTAAAAATGTCACCAACTGTTGAAAAAAGTCATAAAAATGGTCGAATTTTTGTGAAAATTTACCAATTTTCTTCACATTTTTGCCCTTTTGAAAATATTTGAATGATTTTTTTGCAAAATTTTAAACCAACTTTAGTATTATTTTCACCACCTTTACAATTTTTTTTAGTTATTTTGAAGATATTTCACACATTTTTCAACGATTTTAACACATTTTAATCAATTTTTTAACTTTAGGGTATTTTTCATCACATTTTGAACCATTTTTTTATGATTTGAAAAAATTTCATAATTTTTTAAAACTATTTTAAAGATATTTTCACAACATTTTACAACAGTTTGAATAACTTTTATCATTTTTGAAGACAATTTGAAGAAATTTTCAATTATTTTTATCTTATTTTAGCCAACTCTTGTAGCATTTTAACAATTTTTACCAACATTTTCAGTGATTTTTATCATATTTTGTCGTCTTTATGAAACCTTGCAATAATTTCACCAATTTCAAAATTACCTTTTCAATAATCTACGGGCAATTTTTCTAAAACAATTCAATTCAACCAAAGTACCGAAAAACTTTGTAAAATTTCAGCAGTTTTTGAGAGAATATTTTCACTTAGGTATTGCAAATTTTACAAGTTTGGGAAACCTTTTGTTGCTCCTATGTTTTTTTTTTAAGCATCAAAATTAAGTGAATTTTATCTCCTATATTTTCACGATTTCTAGCAGAAATTACAAAGAAATCGTCTCCGATCAATGTTAAAATTTCTTCAGGAAAGGGGGAGGGGTACGAAAATACTATTTTATTTGAAATATTCCGTGGAAAAATGTTGGAATATTTCTTCAAAAATGGAATTTTTTCTAATTTTTTATTCTGTTACCGTCGATGCATAAAGAAACGCGCAATTTTCTCGGCGTGAATTTCCAACTCGACTAATTTCAAAATTTCCGCGCAGATGCGATATTTATTCAAAGAATCCGTTTCTTTTGTCTGTCAACATCGTATCCGCGATAGCATTACGAAGATAGCCAGGTCAGAGGAGACGGCCGGGGGGAGTCGTATATGACTGGAAAAACGCGAATTATTTTATTTTTTACGATTCGTTTGCATGCAATCTGTAGGATTTCACATTATCGCGATAATACGTATACCTACTACAACAAAAAAAAAGAATAAAAATCATCTCCGAACACAACCTCGATTGCATCCTCTTTCTGTTCCCTTCCACTATGAATCTCGCCTTTCTCGAAGCCTTGATCTCGAGCCACATATAAATTCAGTGGGTTCTTCGCCATCGCGCTGTGGCCGCAATTCGAAAAGAAAAAAGAAAAAAAATTGGTATACAGACACCTAAACCTATACGAGCGTTAAAACCTACGTATACGTGAAAGAAAAAAATAATAAAATGAAAAAAAAAATGACCATCATCCATCGTGTTACTTTATAATCGCGCGCGAATAATATGGATACGGCGACGAGAAGAGAAGAAAACGGATATGTAATAAGATACGCGTCCGCGCGGCCATTGCCGCCACCGTTTTCCTCCCCCCCGAGGCCCCCCTTTTTCCGTCGCGTTTTGGATGGTCTTTTCTGTGCATCGGATCGGCTGCATGTATCTATCTGTACATAGATATTACGACGAAGGCATACAAAATAGTACACAAATTCCGAAACCGTAAAGTATATAGGTAATTACCAACGGTACATAGGTATACAAAAGAGGATGCGCGGTTAGCGTACGCGGTAGGTGTGAAAATGGGCATTAATTACGGCCTCCTCATATACGCGTATATTCGTAATTTTTTACGCGTCGGGTCGCCTCAGCACTGCAGTCTCGGTCTCGGTGATCGAATAATCGGCCGCAGAATTCGTATACGTAACAATAATGGAAAAATTCCATACGCAGCTAGGTAGCCTATCTGATGCGGATAGGCTCGATGTGCATATTGTATGTATCAGATATGTATTTTTTTCACGTTGCGTGGTCTGGTTTTAGGTATGTGCTAGATGGCGATAAAATCACCCAGAGGTATCTCTATTTCTTCATGTTTTTAATTGTCCGCCGTTTATAGTTCGAAAGTTATACAGATTCGAGAAGGATTGAATTGATCGAGGTAAATTATGGGTTCCGAGAGTTGTGAAGTAGTCGTAAGTCAAAAAAGCGAGAGATTGGTGTTCGAGTGGATTTTGCAAGAGTATTTGTTCGTTTGTGGTTTATGGAGATGGGTTTTATTCTGTTGGAGTTGCATAAATTTGACCTTTTCTAAATAGATTTTGATGGGTTTGAGGCGATAAGGACATTCGAATGTGATTTTGATCATGTAAACTAGAAATATAAGTTTTGGATCATTTCAAGCCAAAAGTGATGTTCAGTGATTTTTCTGAGCTTCGAGAATGCAAAGTGCTAAGTGTGTATTAGCACCTTTCAGATCAGTTTTTTTTTTCAAAAACCTTCCTAAAATACGAAATTTTTGTCAATTTTTTATAAATAATGAAAATTTTTGATCGAAATGCCACGTATTGCTTTTTCTATCAACTATTGAAAGAATGTACCTGGATACAACTGCCAACCACAATGTCGAAAGACCCTTAAATTGTTCAAAATTGCCTTCAAAAAGACCCTTCAAAATTCTCAACATTTATTTTACTTGTTTTTGTCACTCCGAATTGAGTTTTCATCGAAAATTGGGGTAAAATTTGAAATAGGCTCAATCTTCCATACAATTTTATTTATTATCACAGAAAACATCATGGATTAATGTGACGAATTGACGAAGTATCAGAAAAATGTAATCGGTAAAACAATTTTTCCACAACAAAATTTGAAAAAAAATTGTGGTGCCTATACTCTAGGGCATTCGAGCAAATTTTTTTCGAAAAATATAATTTTTCAGGCAAAAACAGACATTTTAACCATATTTTTCAACATGTTTTGAAAAATTTACGAAATTTCTTTTGAAAATATTTAAAAGTCAAAATTCTTATAAAAATTTACTAAATTGTTCACAAAAGGCAAAATCATCAATTTTAAAATTTGAATTTGAACTTCCCCTCTACACCCCCCCCCCATCGTAAATGCAAAATTAGTATTCTGATTGTGAAGAGGTACAGTTATTCCAATGGTTTGAGTTGAAAATAATTTCATTGATTTTTTTGAGCATTGAGCGTAATTTTCTCATTTTTAAATTTAAAATATGACTTTTATCCGATTTAAACCAAAAATGACTGTTATGTGATCTTTTGAAATTCAATGAAAGTGTGTCTTTTAAAGCTATAAGTAAATGCATTTGAGCCAAAATATGACTTTTTTTGATTATAAGAAATACGAATTTTGACTTCATTATAGGCAAAAACTCATCTTTCAATTTTAATTTTGAATTCGAAGTCATAAGTCAACTGTAGTAAAAAATACCTTTTGAGTAAGTATATTTCTCGATGAATTTTTTTATTTGATTTTAGCTCAAAAAATTACAAATACATGATGAATTTTCAGATTTTTAAGTTAAAAATAAAATTGATCCTGATTTGAGCCAAAAATTGATCTTTCAGTTTTGAAAACGAATGATTAAAAAAAATTACTGAAATTTGAGTAATTTGAGCCGAAATGCATTTTAATTAGATTTTTGAACTCGATAATTGAAGTATGAATTTTGAGCTGATTTCAGTCAAAAAATGATTAGAAATTGTTATTTCAAAGTAGAAAGTGTCATTTTTGGTCAGAATTTTCGTTTTTCATCAATTGTTTTTTTGTCCAAATACTTGGTGAATTTTTGGTCAAAATTGTCAATTCAAGGTGAAAATCGTTATTTTCGGTCCAAAT
>FIZU01023490.1:0-12860 GCA_900064475.1 Pseudococcus longispinus | reverse complement strand
AACTGACTTTTTGAACTTGAAAAATTTTTACAGATAATGCTGACTTTTAGACATTATGTCAGACTTTTTTGGACTTAAAAAAATTTTAGAGATGATGCTAACTTTTAGACTTTTTTGTCAGACTTTACTTTCGGACAGTACCTATTTCAGACTTTTTCGGACTAGAAAATTCTCAGATTTCCATTGACTTTTGAACATTACGTCAGACTTCTTTGAACTTGGAACACTTTTCAGATTTTCATTGACTTTTACACATTATGTCAAATTTTTTTGGAATTGGAAAAAAATTTTAAATCAGCAAAAGCATAATAATCATATGTTTTAGTTTCATGGGTAGTATTGAAATGACGGTGATTTTTTCATCATAATTTCAGTGGAATCTCTCATCATTTCAGTGAAATTTTTCATCATCGTTTCAGTGAAATTTTTCACCATTTAAGTGGAATTTCTCATCATTTCAGTGAACTTTTCCATAATTTCAGTAAAATTTTTCATCATCATTTCGGTGGAATTTCTCATCATTTTAATGAATTTTTCCATCATTTCGGTGAAATTTCTCATCATCATTTCAATGAATTTTTTCACCATTTCAGTGGAATTTCTCATCATTTCAGTGAAATTTTTCATCATCATGTTCAGTGAATTTTTTCACCATTTCAGTGGAATTTCTCATCATTTCAGTGAATTTTTTCATCATTTCAGTGAAATTTTTCATCATCATTTCAGTAAGATATCGTTTTAGTGAAATTTTTCATAATCATTTCAGTGAATTTTTTCACCATTTCAGTGAATTTTTTCACCATTTCAGTGAATTTTTTCACCATTTCAGTGGAATTTCTCATCATTTTAGTGAAATTTTTCATCATTATTTCGGTGGAATTTCTCATTATTTCAATGAATTTTTCCATCATTTCAGTGAAATTTTTCATCATCATTTCAGTGAATTTTTTCACCATTTCAGTGGAATTTCTCATCATTCCAGTGAATTTTTCCATCGTTTTAGTGAAACTTTTCATCATCATTTCGGTGGAATTTCTCATCATTTTAGTGAAAATTTCCATAATTTTAGTAAAATTTCATCATTTTAGTGAAATTTCATAATTTTAGTGAAATTTTTCATCATTTCTGTGAAATGCCGTCATTCCTGTGAAATTTTTCACCATCATTTCAGTGAATTTTTTCACCATTTCAGTGGAATTTCCCATCATTTTAGTAAATTTTTCCATCATTTCAGTAAAATTTTCCATCATTTCAGTGAAATATCATCGTTTTACTGAAATTTTTCACCATCATTTCGGTGGAATTTCTCATTATTTTAGTAAAAATTTCCATAATTTCAGTGAAATTTCATCATTTTAGTGAAATTTTTCATCATTTCTGTGAAATGCCGTCACTCCAGTGAAATTTTTCATCATCATTTCAGTGAAATTTCTCATCATTTTAGAGAAATTTTCCATCATTTCCGTGAAATTTTTTTAGCAATTTTCTTGCATTTTTGACCTATTTAAATTTTAAAGATTATTACGTTGTTGTTTGAACAATTTTTACGGTCTGAAATTTTCCAAGTTCAAAAACTCATTCAGAATAATAGAATTTTTGACCCAAAAATTTGCAAAAAGATAAGGAACTGTATAGTAAAAAGTGTGCATGATTAGATATCGGAAGAATATTTTATGATTTTTTGCTGAATTTGAAATTTTTTTATTGTATAGGTACTTATACGAAAAAATCGATTCGAAACATTGCTTCATTATTTCATAAAAATGTTAAATTTCTGAATGTTCTCAGAGTTAGTGGGAGGGGTAAGGAAGAAAACCTAAGAAATCTGATCGAAATTATAATTCTGTGCCAAAAAGTATACGAACATGGAAGAAAGAGCATAAGTATCCTATGCTAAAATTATTTGTACTTTGAAATTTTTTAGAAATTGTTAAATGTGTGCAGAAACTTGGGAATAAGAATGTTTCAAAATTTGCAGATCACCGCTTCTCCCTCCCACTCCAAAACTTATCGTAATGACCTATTTTTTTAGAAAGATGGAAAAATTGAAGCTTATAAGTGGAAAATTCCATTTTTCAGGCCCTTTGATCGATAGTTTTTAAAAAGCATAATTTTTTCAAAAACACGAGGAAAATATTTCAACGCAGCAGCCCACTCCTTTTTCATTTCTTTTCAAGTTGACAAAGATGGCCTTTTTTGTTTTAGAAAAATCGAAAAAAATGGTATTTCGAGTTGAAAAATTGAGATGTTAATACTTAGTTGAAAAATTTCCGCTTTTCAGCCTTTTCAATTATTCATCTTTTGATTTCTCTCCGCGTGAAAGTACCTACGTAATACGTTTGAAAAAAGTGAGCTTTTTTCCAAGGCTGGATATAATTTAAGAGCAATTTTCGATGATTGTAAAATTTTCAATATTCGTAGGTGTTTAGGAAATTAGGTAATTGTCGGTTACCATTCGAGGAAGCCAGGACGACGTGTTGTTTTTCAAAATACAAAGCAAACGGTGATTCGAAAGGTAATCAAAGATGTGTGAAAATATGATAAAGACTTCATAAAAGACAGGAAATTATATCATATACGACGTGTTATGAAATCGTAAAATTCCTCCCTTTTTCAAAGGGGTGACTATACCATAGAAACGGTTCCCTTAGATTAAAACTGACGCTCGTGGTTTTTTTCCCAGAACCACCCGATATACTCGACTTGATACAATTAAGTCGAGTATACGTAAGTCGGCGGTTACACTCGATGATTTCATCGACGTAGGCATATGATCTCTGATGAGAGTTGATTACGTGAAATAGGTATGTACGTGTCGGAGATGCTACGCGTACGAGCACCAATTACATTAAAATTAAGAATACATCGAATTGAAACGCGCGAAACCCATTATTCTCGACAGTCATGCCATTTTAACTCGTCGAGTCGACGATAGCGATATTTCAATTTAATAGCGACTGCCGAAAGACTCGCTGCAGCTATCGCGTTGATACTATTGCGAAATTATTTCTTTCTCAGAGATCTTCTCCGGTGTATAGGTACGTTTTTGTCGTCGTCGACTTGGTCGTCGTTTCTTAATGGAATGACATAGATAGACCCAATCATCATATGTGTGAAGGAAAACCTCGTTGAGAGTAGAAGCTTCGATGCTGCTTCCTTCTTATGTGCGAGATAAATACGTCGAAACGAAATTCGGCCAAACGACGATGACGTCACTGAGCAAAGCCGGAACACGATATCGGCGAGTTTAAACTACACTAACGTCATTAAAGCGGAAAACTTGCATCGTCAGACTGAAAAAAAAAAATAAGAACTAGCAAGGAAAATGTGTATAAGTGACGTTATCTTGTGACGAGAAGATGGTCTTATGTCGTGGAAAAAAGTGGACACTTGTCATTATACAGTATTTTAAACTATAATAGAAAAAATTTTCAGCCATTTCGAAAAAGGTCAAGGTTTCGGCAAGGGCAAGGGTACGTAAGTGCCATACGTTGAGCCAATAATTAAGAACATTGGTATCTGCGGATTCGCGAATCGTCGACTCGTTGGCTTTTTTTCTATCCTTGTGGAAGATTTTATTGAAAATTAAATACCATAATGTAATATGGTTTTGATGTCGAGGCTTTAATGAAAAATCTTTTATTAGGATATATGAAAGTTCAGACTCGAGCCCCACTCACTTATCTTTATTAAGATGTATGGGAGAGAGAAAAAAAGGTTTTCAGGATAAATGAACCGAACACAGCGTAAGACGAGACTGAATAAAGCATCCAACAGTTACAAGTATAAAGAATAGCACCAACCTTAAGATTTATGAGTATATCTTGTCAAAAATGTACGAAATTTTATAGGATTGTAATTCGGCCTACTTTTACCTCCGGTCCCCCTTCCTCCGCAGGCCCTTTGGAAACTTAATGGAAATCCATCGAGTTAAGGTATAAATTTCTTGACATTTTTTTCGCACGCGTCGCTTCACAGTACAACTCGAGTAAAGGCATTAAAGTGTTTGGTATGAATGAGAAAGAGAAGCTAGAGATTGCAGGTAGGTGAAATGAATCAACTACGTTGTGTACCGTGTAGCAGATGGATTACGATTTGGATTTTCCGGAAATGCTGTAGTGAATTGATGTAAAATTTTTCGTGAGTTTTTAAAAACTATTTTAGTATGGTTTTAAAATTTTCAATTGGAAATTCTTCAAAAATATCGCATGAGGATTTGAATAATGAATATGTTGAGTATTAAAAATTTGAAAATGTCGATATGGTATGATGAAAAAAGGGTGAATATTAAATGTAGTCGTCAGAAATTTAGAATACTTTGACAAATGTATCTACTCATAAGTATTTTTTTTTTTAATTTATAATGAAGCAATAGGTACTAGCTAAATTTTTTGGATTGTCACATTCAATAATTTAAATGTCAAATGAGGTGCAGGCACATTATAAATTAAGGTTCAGCAGTGACGTGAAAGTAATCAGAATTCGTAGCATTTTTCTTGAGATCAGTGGACAGTTGGACATTGCAGTTTGAACGAAAAAAGGGGGAAATTCATAATTTGTTACGCTGATCAGGTTCACCTTCTTCACTGTTGATATATTGAATGGTCAAAACACATTGAGGTGTCACTTTTTTGCATTGAAATGCACATTGCCACTTGACAGGATAATACGTCATAGGTATGTCTAGATGGCATACTGAGAGGATGATCATTTTGATATATTGAAGCGTCATATTGGCACAATAATGTGCCACATTGATATTGAAAGTTACAGTCGCTCACTTGATAGCCACATTAACATAATTTAGTGTCGCCACTTCAATAAGTCATTCTAACTCTGCGAAGAGTTACCTTAACATATTGAAGTTTGAAGCATTGTATTGATACATTGAAGTGGTGCATTGATACCAAATTGACACACTGATTATGATACTTGCAAAATTAGATCATTAATAGTATATTGTGATTATGATATTGAATCGTCACATTGATAACAAACTATCATATCGATACAATGCATAATGTCTAATCGCCACAGTGATAACAAACCATCATATTGATACCTTGCATCATCACACTAATATCAATCTACCCATTAGCATTGGCAATGAACTGTCATTTTGATCTCAAATTCTCACTGATAAGTGATAAGTAATGGATTGCCAGATTAATCGCAAATTTTTACATTGATACAGAATCATTGATACTGAATCCGCTGTACCTATCGCCAAATTATCCTAGATTATCACATTAGTAATGAACTCCCAACTTATCAATGAATAATCACATCATTGGTATCCATTGCCGCAATGATATTGAATTGTTACATTGATATACGTTGCTATATTGATCCTGAAGTTTCATGTTGATTTTGAATTGTCACATTGAGAATGGATCGTCACATTGATAGTTGATCGTCATATTGATAACAAATTGACACATTATTGATAAATTGTCACTTCAATAATGAATGGTCACATTGATAATGAATCACCGCACTGATAATGAATCAACGTATTGATAGTGAATCGTCATATTGATAACAAATTAGATTGTCACAGTATTGGTGAATTGTGGCAATGATAATGAATTGTCACATCAATTCCAAATCATTAACTTGATAATGAATTGATACATTGATAATGAACTGGTGCATTGATACCAAATGGCTGATTTATATTCATCAATTGTTACATTGATAATTGATCATCACGTTGATAATGAATTGTCGCATTAATAGTGAATTGTCACATTGATAGTGAACCATCGCATTGATAGTGAATTGTCGCATTGGTTATGTTTTGCCACATTGATCATGAGTTGTCTTATTGGTCTTGACTGGCCGCATTGTTCATGACTTGTCACATTGATAATGAATCACCACATTGCTAATGAATCGTCACATTGATACTGAATCGTCACATTGATACTGAATCGTCACATTGATACTGAATCGTCACATTGATAATGAATCGTCACATTGATACTGAATCGTCACATTGATAATGAATCGTCACATTGATAATGAATCGTCACATTGATAATGAATCGTCACATTGATAATGAATCGTCACATTGATAATGAATCGTCACATTGATAGTGAATTGTCGCATTGATTATGTTTTGCCGCATTGTTCATGACTTGTCACATTGATAATGCATCGTCACATTGATAATGAATCATCGCATTGATAGTGAATTGTCACATTGATAGTGAATCATCGCATTGATAGTGAATTGTCACATTGAATATAAATTGTCGCATTGATTATGTTTTGCCACATTGATCATGAGTTGCCTTATTGGTCTTGACTGGCCCACATTGTTCATGACTTGTCACATTGATAATGCCTTACCACATTGTTAATGAATCGCCACATTGATAATGCATTGTTACATTGATAATAAATTGTGAGGATTGTAAGACTTGTTAGTACCAAATCGTGTCATTGATACTTTGTTTATTTGTTTGTGAAATTGTGAATTTTTCAAAGCGATGTAGGTAATCAAGTCCAAATTTTTGGTGTGTGGAAGGGAGGGGGTCATCCTTACATCTTACTGTGGTGCTAATTGTGAAATTTTGGTTGAACATTTTTATTTTTGTCAGTTTTCAACCAAAATTTTTTAAACCTCAATGTATTATTCCTATTTATCAACTTCACGTTTCGTTGAAATAACTCTGAAATCTTTTTTTAATCGAGTCGACGAAATTTAGGTATATTTAACGAACTCTACGTATACCTACAATTCATCGATATGATTTCAAATAACGGTACACTCTATTTTAAAATAGTCTCATACATATTACATCTTTTTCTCGTCGCAAGCGAAGCACGCAAAAAATGATAAATCGAGATAATCAAACTCCACGATCACTTTTTCGATCTTCTCATAATTCACGACTAAATTTCGCGCACGTCCTTGAACCTACGCACCTTTCTACATCTTCGCGAGCATCATTGTATCTCATTCGCAGATCAGACGACGGACGCAGCTCAAAACATCGCACGTATCTGAATCCCAGGTACCGACGAGACGGCCGCCGAATACATAGTACTTATTTTATTAATACTTTTTAAATATCTCGATTATTCAGATAGCAAATCGCGGTCTCGCGCGTACCCTCATTCGTGACAATTAATACGCGGCGGCTCGATTCAAGTAATTCGCGTTGGGTCGATCATAAGATGGTCATTATGTCCGCGTGTTCGTCTTTGTAGGCTGAGATACTTGGATCTCACGCTCGATACAGAATCATATGGCGTCGACGACGTCGATGGTTTAAATGGCGATATCTCGTAAGTATAATAATAAAGCAATCGCGGAGTATGAAAGTGCAACGAGGTGTCACGATCCGGCATCGGGTCATCGCTGATAAAGGAAGAAAAATGCAGATGGAAATATATTACGGTATAGAGACGGAGAGTCTACCTACGTGCTCAAAATGGCCAAAACATCGTTACGTAATTTTTATTGTAATGAAAAATTAATGCCGACGAAAGGGAGAAGAAGATGCATCGTAATAGATATAAAAACCGGGCACGATTTCGATTATATATATTTTTATTTGCCCGGATTATTTATTTCGTAATACGAAACGTCGTCGTGGGTATGGTTTGTTGTTTTCTTTCGCCTGGTCCGTGTGGAAAAATCGATCACGTGAAAGACTCCACAGTAAGGTGTGATTTTATTCGTAGAATAGTCGCAGAAAATTAGCAATGAGGGAGAGGGAGAGGGGTAGATGAGAGATGTCGTCGATGCGAGTAATATATGCGTCCAAGTGGCTTTCTACAGTGCACCTGCATAACGGATTAGAACAAGTTCGCGGATTGTGGAGTGAGAAAAGGGAGAAGAGGCGCCATAGAGCAAGGCGACGATGCTGTGGCACAATAGGATAAAAGTGCCGTAATTAAAATTTGAAATGGGCAAAAATGCGTAAATTATGAGTTTTGCCGAGCACACGACGGATGCGGACGCACGCGGATGATGATGAATGCGCGGGCCGAGTCAGAGGTAATTCCGACGTGTATGCGGATCCGGCGTGCCGTTCGATGCGATCATCACAGCGTAACTTGAGATGACGACGGAGACGACGTCGGTGAACTTAACCAACGTGGTGAGGCTGCCTAATTTGTTGAAATATCAGAAAGCCAGAACGACGACCGAGAGTAGGTATTCGCAGACACTGACAGAGATGTTACCGAGTCCAAAATCTCCGAGTAAAAATGAGAAATTTACGAACTGACTGCGTGAAAATATGTAATTTTCCATTTCAGTGCGTTAGGAGAGGGCAAGTATATAATAAAGGCGAATCTAACCCAGTTTTTGTTTCGGTCGAGTCCGAGTAATTTGAAAATTTTTATGGTGATGAGTGATTCGTTACAAATGAAATTTTATGGCTTTTTTCGCCCTTGGATTTTTTGTGAGCTATTTTTATTGGATGCGAATGTGTGCTTGAACGAACGAGGACGAAATTTTGTATAAAGGAGAATTTCAGGTGCTGAAATATACTTTTTTCGGTGTTGAAATAGAGAAAATTTTATTTTTGGACATTTTTAAACTAAATTTATTGCTTATTTAAAATGAAATTTTTTCCTTTGAATTTCAAATTTAGAAGGTAGAGTTTGGTTGGCGGTTGGACCCACATTTGAACCATGATGTAGACTCTTTCGTTTGAATTAAAATCGATATTTAGAAAAAAGAGCGCAAAAGTAAAAAGAAATACTTTTTTCGATTCTTTTATACTAGGCGTTTGCAATTTCTATAATTATTACGCCCAAGACCCAATGTGAAGAGGATTTATCGGAGTTGAATAAGTTGATTTCTTGTAAAAGGGCTAGGATTTCTATTATTTAGTTTGACTTGTCAGCAATTTTAGGGGTGTTTTTTAAATTTGAAATTTTTAGAGGTCCATTAGGTGGCCTCTCATAATTGATTTTGGGGTTAGGAGTAGTACTGAATAATTGAGACCAATTTGCGCGAATTTGTTCCACAACCTCCAAAATTTGTGCTCCCCACTTTCTGAGATCGGTACCACAAATTGAATTTATGGACAGCGTAACGCAGCTCTCCAATTTTAGTTTCGAGTTGTAGATAGTGTCAAAAAATTGTGCTCAATTTGTGCCCATTTTTACTGTAGGTAACTTTCCCAATTTGTGCTCTTCCCTTTCTGGATTTACGGGCAATGGAACAGCTCCCTCCCCAATTGGAATTTTGAATTGAAAGTTTTATCAAAAAATTGTGCTCATTTTGTACTACTTTATACCGCAAACTACACATTTCTAACATACCCCCTCCCTTCGGATGTATGCAATTTTCACTTGGCCTCTGTCTTCCTTAATTGGAACTTCTCATTGAAAGTGGTGTAAAAGAATCGTAGTAATTTTGTGCTAATTTGTGCTGTAAATCATACTTGTACATTCCCAAATCCCAAATCATCTCCTTCTCTAAGTAATATGGTATTTTGACTGTATTTACCCCCCCCCCCTCCCTCCCCTCC
Organism: Pseudococcus longispinus; assembly: GCA_900064475.1. Lineage (NCBI taxonomy): Eukaryota > Metazoa > Arthropoda > Insecta > Hemiptera > Pseudococcidae > Pseudococcus > Pseudococcus longispinus. Next base: position 3,361 of record FIZU01023490.1, on the reverse strand, counting down.
CTCAAACTGGAGATGAGAGTTAAAAATTTTTCATTTGAAATACAACGTAAAATAGTGACTAAGAAATATGGGGGAAACAAGTTTTGGTCAAGGTTTTTGAAGTCCCCGATACAGCTGGTGAGATAGAACGTAAGGGGAGGGGGGGGGGGTTAAACCCTAATCATTCTAAGTTTGAAACATTCAGCAAACTCTTAGAGAATTTACTTTTTTGGAAAATTACAAATTTGGTAAAATTCAAAAAAGTTTCAAATTTTAATTTTGGTATTGTTTTAGTCATCACGAAATAACTATTCAAAAATCGAGCATTTTTATCCAGTGCAGCATGATTTTTCAAAAAAAAAATTGCCCTGTATTATATGCTCTTAAAAATTATGTCATTTATGAACGATTGAAATTGCTTCCCTCGGGTTTCATCATTCATCTTACTCTAATACGTAGCGGATGTTTGAGCAAAACAACAGCAAACATTTTTTAAATTTAAAATCTTATCAAAATTAATGCATTTTTTGCATTTTTAACATGATTATGCATTTTTTCAAATGAATTCCTCAAATTTTGCTAAGTTTGTGGAATTTTGGGGCTTGGGTATCATAAATTTGGGGAATTTTGTCGAAAAACAATTAAAATTTCGGAAATGGGCCTAATTCAGAATGTTTGTCCAAATTCTCATAGATATTTGACCATTATTAACCATCAGACAATGTGAGGGGGTCTCCAAACTTCGCAAAAATTGAATTTTTGAAAATAAATAGCGTCTGCGAAGGAATAGGTATTTGCCAAGTATTGATCATAACGCAATAAACCTAAAATTTCAAAGATTTTTCAAAACTTGAATTATTTCAGTTAATTTTTCTAAATTTTTATGATGATTCAGAAATTGAACAAAGTGTACTGAGGAAATTGAATTAGGAGAACGAGTTACTTACTTAGGAAATGGAAAGAGATTGGAGTGTTTCCCATGAGACTAAGGTATGAGGTCAAGTTGATGATTTTGAAGAATTGGGAGAATGGTTTTGGCAGAAGAAGCACTTACGAGAGTAGGTAAGAGAGGTATGGAAGATTCTGAGTCGAATAAGGATAGTATTTTTTTTTTATTTTAATTTAAATGGACTGTATTAGAAAGGAAATGGGGCATGGGGCTTGATTTTTGCAAATAAATTTGATGCTTGCGATAATCAGAATTGTTGTCAACATTTGTAAATCAAAAATTTCTTGTAGCGTTTGATGCTGAAAAGTGTAACGTTTTCAGAGGTTATTTAGGGAGGTGGGAGGTTTCTTCGAAAGTTTGATCAATGACTTCATTACCATGAACTCCTAATTGACCGAAAATCCAAAAAAAAACCTTAGATAATGGAAAGTTTGAGTGAGTGAAGTTCGTAAATACAAGGAGAAATGGTTGTAAGAAGAGTTGGGAGATATATGACTCGTGGAGAGATAAAAGACCCCTGAAGGAGTCAGAATTTGAAAGGTAAGTATTCGGAATGAGGATCTGAAAGTTCAAGAATTCCAGAAATTTTAAGAAGGTTACGAGTTGGGCAGTTGAGATGGAGATAATGGAGAATGGAGAAAGCACACTTCAGGAAATTTTCTGATTTTGAACCGTTGTGGAGAAGATCCTTAGAAACTTTTCAGATATTTTGAAGTTAATTTGAGTTAAGGAGGAGTCATTATTTCGTTCCTGTCTATTGAGGAAATGGAGTTTACGCAGAATATGTCGAAATTGAGGTGAAATATACGTACACGTATGAGTTACCATTACCACGAGAAATGCACGCATCCAAGGTTGCCGTTGTATATATACTTAGCATCGTATGTTATAGGTACTCGTATTTTGTAATATATGGCAGACGATGAAGTCTCGGGGTTTCGGTGAGATCACCCGGTAATGATATTAATTTGGGTGAAATGAATATATTATAGGCGCTGGCTGGAAACGTGCGTATGACAAATTGTTCTTTTCTTCTCGACGCACGATAGAAAATTTACGACCTTGCGGAGTATAGGTACCGGGCTTCTTCTGCGGTATCAGCATTCAGCTTTATTACCGTGGCCGCCGCCACCGCCGATATCGAAATATCGAATATTTAAGTAGGACGTGTCTTCCATAATTCAAACAATTATGCCGGTATTTTAATGGTGTAAGCGATTATTACCGTATTAGGGTAATGACATCGATTAAAAGTATCATCAACAAAGGTTTTACTTTACCGAGTCGATGAAATTTTCACGTACGAATTATGCCTTTCCATTGTATTGCCGATGCCGTGCCGGGTTTTTAGATGGTGTGGATTACCTTCGGCATCGGTTCGATCCGCCGACGGAGTAGCCTTAGCGGGGATTAAGCGGAGTGGATTTGGGTAGAAGTGAAATAGCTCAAGTGCATTTTGGTTTTAATGCAACAGAAATGTATCAGTTTGACGTTGATGGTTTGATGATGAGGGGATCGTTGGTGAATGTGAGTTTGATCCATTTTCTGACATTGGGTCCGAAATTGGCGAAGGGATGGAAATGAAAAATTTATCGACTGAGGTTTTAGAAATTTGTAGGCCTGTCATCTTGAAAGATCGCTGATGTGGCTTTTTTTCTCCTTCAATAATGGCATTACGATAAAATATCAAGATTTCAGTGCTTCCTAAAACATAACCATGTTGATGGGGTAAAGCACTTGAGTCGATTTTCTAAAAATGGTGTTTTATCTGCCGAAATTTTTCCAAAATTAAGGATATTTCGTCTCGATCAGGTATATTTGCTAAATCACAATCGGTTTAAGACATGAAAACGTTGAAAATTTTGTGAAAATTCAATCATTTTTGACAGTTTTTAAAAAATTTAAAGTATTTTTTGAATAAAATTGAAGTGCCGAGCCGATAAATCCCCACATCTCCTCCCCTTGTCAAATAATCGTTGAATTTTATCAAAGTTGTTGAAAATGATTTTTAAAAAATGACAAAATTTTGGTAAAATTTTATGAAATATCCTTAAAGTGTTTGAAAATGTTTGAAATTGCAGGAAAATTGTCAAGGTTTGTATCAAACTTCTATTGAAAAAAAATTCCAGTCAATTCCATACTAATCATGAAACTATAAAACATAGGATATGATTTTGCTAATTGAATTTTTCAAGCCCTTAAAGTCGTGATATTTGGAATTTTCTTCAAATTTTCCAAATCAAAAAAGTTGAATTCTGAAAAATTTTCCAAGTCCAAAAAAGTCAGACAAAATATCTAAAAGTCTCTGTATAAAGAATTTTCATACATGAATTTCGCAATAGAATTTTTTTGAAAAATTTTCGAAATCCGATTCCCCCTCCCACGTCTCTAGCCAAATGGCTGTACACGACGTGGCTAAATAAATAAAAAAAA
>FIZU01023482.1:0-10908 GCA_900064475.1 Pseudococcus longispinus | reverse complement strand
CCCTTGATACCATCTACCATCTCTGCAAGTTTGAAAAATTCGGTTGAAAACTGCCAAAAATAGAAATTTTGAACGAAAATCCACATTTAACCCTCTAGAAGGGGCTAGGGTTAAGATTTCGGGCTAAAAATTTAGTCACAGGTGTTTTAGACCATGAGGACCAACTTCCAATGGATAATTAAAAATTCTGTATTTAGAGTCAAACCAACCCTCTAAACCCCGCTATGCTCTTTCAGGATTGTTCCACTGATCTACTTTCAATCAGGAAAGTAATAACGGTTTCGAATTCAGAAGGGTTGAATTACTTGGAAATTTCACCAAAATTACCCTCAACTTTTCGTGTTCAGAAGTAGGGGTCCTAGAACTTCCTCCTGCTCGCCTCCTAATGGCAATTTTTAAAGACGCTCTTACACAAACATTTTTCTTGGTTCATACCTACTAAAATAATACGACTAACCAGATTTCAACTCGTGTTCAAAAAAATAAGCAAGTGTACCTGTGCTAATCGCTTAGACTAGTAAAATTGTCTATAAATTGGCAATTGTTTTCTAATCCTACGAGTACTTACATTGTGAAAAAAGGCGGTAAAATCCGTGTCGTTGCTTGGTGTGGGCGTGCGAACCGCGCACCAAAAAGTTACACTGCTTCCTTCTACAATATCTTTTAGGGTGAACTGCTTGTCGCCCAATTGTAAATGGAGTTCGGCTTCTGCTAAACTAAAATTTCGTAATGGCTTGATTACAAAAACGTCCGGTAGAGCTACTAAAGCAATTTTTAAACTGATTCATGTTTTATAGACAGTGGAACAAATATGCTCGTACACTCGGTTTCTGTCCTTAAATCTAAACTAGAATGCTCTAGAGGGCACTTGATTTCCATGTAGCTCATTTGAAACGAAATTTAATTAGCAACAGTTTTTTATGGATACAAATTTCATTTTATATTTGAAAGTTATACCTAGTTTGAAATGAGAGATGTTTGGAGTACAAATCAAGTCCGACTTAAACGAGAAAGCAAAATGGGCAGTTCATCCTCCCTTCCCTTCTCCAATGACAAAGTTGAATTTTGTTGTTGTAAAAATTATGTTCGAGCCAAAAAAATTGCAAGTAAATGACCTTTTTTTAAAAAAGGAGTTTGGAAATTATGTATTTTTAGTTGAAAAAATTGTAAAAGTTTTCGTACGAGTTGAAAATTATTCGATTTTTGACCCTTCCCTAAAGTACAAACTTTTGCTTTTTATTGATAAGAAACAGTCGTAAAATTGCTTCAAGCAGTTCGATCTGATAACAAGATTTTTCTGATAACTGAAACCTTACTTTTCATAATCTGCGAAATAAAAGAAAACAAACAAAAAAGTGTTATATGAGGCAATCGAATCAACTATTGTGCGATGTTCATCTATTTAAATTTACATTTCGCACATCCGGAGTAAAATGTGTAAGCTCGAAAAAGGAGCTTTTTAATAATCACAGTTTTTTGGGTGTTTTTAGAATATTTTTCCGCGTCATTTTTCTATCATTTTGGGTGATCAAACACATTTTTAAAAACCTTTGAGCGTCTAAAAGGTTCCGAACGGGGATGCGGCTGGAATTGAAATTTGAAAATTTTGAATTGGATATTAAAATGCAAAGGTATTTTTTGACCTCTGAAATGTGTAAATTTGTGAGATAATTTTGGACTAAAATCATAAATAAGATGTGGGAGAAATCGAGAACCAGAAAAATAGGTTTTTTGAATGTTTGACTTTATTATTTTAGATGGAAAATACGAATACTTTACATAAATATTTGTATGATTACCTATGTCTTCCTCTGTTTCGTTTCGTTCCTGTGAAAAATACACAAATGAAAATGGAGATTACGAAATACTCGGGGATCTAAATGTAGGATAAATTCTCTCTAAACGTATACGGCGGTGTAAGTAAACACTTACAATAGATAAGTAGATTATATGGCTTTTTAGGGTTCCTAAGGGACCTTGAGCTTCACACTTGTAGTGCCCTTCGTGGAGTCTTTTTTTAACTTTTTTTAAAATAGTGCTGTTTCTCTCGTCATCTTGTATTGGTTTATCGCTCTGAACGAAAAGAAAACGTTATTAGTGATACATATTAAGAAACACGAAATCAATCGATCAATTATTTTGAAATGACACACAATTACTGGGTGCCAGAAAAATTCGGGTTTCTTTGCTTCGTCGATTTTATATAATTTATTGTGTAAAAATAAAACTAATCGAATGATTGATCAAGAAAACGAACAGAAAACCTATGTTACCGATTCCCCTTCCGGGTGAAAGATGAATGTATATTTCGTCGCAAGGGCTGTGGCTCTGTTCGGCGGATGGTAGTCGCAGAAAAATGTTACGGCGTCACCTTCTATAACGTAGTATAGAATAGATTTGTATTCGTTCGTGAAACCTAAACTTAAAAAGCGTTCTTTTCCAGCACTGAAACAGTAAAGTTTTCATTAGCCTACACATCATCCTGATCGAGCTGCTAAAAGCAATTTCATGACTGATTCTGATCGAATACCTGCTCGCCTTCTTTACCTTAGATCGCAAAAAAAAACATATCTCGAATATTAACCAAATTCAATGAGGTGGTTCGTCTTAAGTTGAACCCCCTTCAAAATATTTTTTAGCTTCCTAGCTAGAAAATGTGATTTCGATAGTTTTATTGTTCAAGTTTGAGAATGATTGCTCCAAATTAGATTTTAGTAATGAATAAAATTGAAGATTCAAATGTTATAGAACAACGTTTGATTTGAAATTTCATATTAAAATCGGTGCTACGTGCTTTGATGCATTTTAAAAGTAGAGGAACGTATCCTCGAAACAGTGAAGTGAAAATGAGCATTTGATGTCTTAAACACAAGAATCTGTCATAAAATAACTTTTAACAGCGCGTAATTTATCGGACATACGTATTTTTTTTTTTTAAATGAACTTAATCTTACGATTGTAGAGGAAGAGGAGTGATGTCTAAACCATCGCTGTTTTCATTGAACTCTTTTCTACAAAACACAATCCAGCAAAGCGAAGGGATCACGATAGCGATTACGATTGTATATTCTACGTTTACATGCACAAATTTAAAATAATAATTTTAGAATTCTATTTGATACATTATCGTAATAAGTAGAGAATAACTTACCCAAGGCTTTCATTTTGTAACCGTGAGAATCGTGCTGAACACTTCAGGAACTTGAAGTGATTCTACTCGTACTTTCTTCTATTGAACATAACACTCATCAGTAACCGGTTCTTTGAATATCCACGTCAGATTCACAAGTCGAACTAAAGTTTGTGAGTACTTTCAAATAAAGTATTTCAATTCCCAATAGATTCGATAAGAGGTTGTATGTAGGTATTATCTTTGATGCAATGTAACAATAATTAGTATTTGAAACACCGGGGTCAAGTTTGAATACGAATTCGTATGGTTTTAAATTGGATGCTTGCACATGGTCCCGTGTAAGTAATAACTAATGCTTCATTTACCTTATTGCAGTGATAAGGGTGATAAAAAGAAATCATCAAAATTAGGTATATTTTTGATGCACAATATCAGTAAAGCCTCATTAATAAAATCTTCGATGAATTTATGCAGCGCAGGTGTTTGAACTTTACAAGTACACGTGCCTGGTATATTTTACATTAGTCTTCATACACCCTGTGAAATCGATGTAGGATTTCACTGTAGATCATTAGTACTTAAGGTTGTTTATTAATTAGATAGCCCAACTGGTTTCGCTGTTTGGTGAATCGAAAAGGCAAAGTGAGTTACATTGGGACGAATATTTTGTTAGATAGGAAAACGAAGATGTCAGATACATTTTTTCTGAATTAAATGCCGAAAAAATTTATTTTTCGAGCATTGAAAATCAAAACGTACTCTGAGATTATCCTTAAGGTTGAAAAAGTATGCAGAAAAGCTGCCAAGTTGTGTTTAATAATGTGAGATACATTTGGTTAGAGTTGAAGTAATCTAATACATGTAGGTGCTTTCAACTAGAGTTGATAAAATTGTGAAAATTTGAGACATTGAAGTGTTACTTTTGTTGTTATGAATATTAAATTATCATCATGGCTAATCTGAGATTGAAAAAATATTACGTCTCTAACATTATTATTGTATTTTTGATTACAGATGTCCAAGTTCTCAGCAAAATAAAGTTGCAGAAATTCGCAGCAACGGTAAGAGTACCCTTGAAATTAATAATATGGATATTTATTTGATAGATATGTCGGAGGAGTGCGAGTGAAAGAAGGAAAATAAAAATGAACGTACGAGAATTAGATATAGATTATGAAATCAAACGTAATATAAGACTTCGACCTACGAGTATATTATTGATAAGTATTTACACCGTTTACTCTTGAACTCGTCCATGAATTGAATAATCTGAACTATTTAGACGTAAAGAAATTCATTTGAAGTGACCATGCATCTGAGTCCTCATTTTTTTCAAGGTGAATTACTTATGTACATACTTGATGATCTGATGAAAAATATTCAGATTAACGATGAAAATTAAAGAAAATTTGCCACCCTAGCCCATCTAATAAATACACATAAATTAATTAAATATAAAAATTAGTCGGTGAGTTTTATTTGTTTAATATGCAAAGGTGAATAAGCAATGAACTTATTAGTTAGATATCTTAATCTGCAGCTAACAGGGATGCGACGATACCGTATCGATACGGTATCGATACTTTTGAGGATCAGTGGACACTGCAGAGTTGCAGCGGATCCTCGAAATTTGATTCGAATCACGGATCACGGATCATGTTAATTGGATGATCCGGATCACGGATCATGAAAAAAGGATCCGGATCCATGCAACCCTGGTTGACAGATCAACAAGGATCATGATCTTTTAATGCTATCGAAAACAACCCCAAAAAAGCCAAATTTTTTTGAAATTTTCAGTCGTTATTTCGCGATCCTGGCGGATCAAAATTGAACACCAGGATCAATAAGGATCGTGATCTTATCAATACCTATCAATACCTTACTGATCCTGTATCATGATACATATGATTGATATTTTCGGATCATCGCATCCCTGGCAACTAAAAATCAAAACAAAGAACGAAATAGGTAAACCTTGTACAGGTAATTTATCTTTGGTACATACTTTCGTATACGGTTTTTGCTAATGCACCCTCGTATTATTCAATTTAGGGTTGTCCAATGTCATTTTCATGTGCTTAACTAGCGGTATTATCGAATCGTCGTTTAATTTGTTATCAAGTTGTAGTTTGTTGATTATACTTTCGTAACTTATTAGCTGTTCTCGTATGTCGCCTGCGTCTCGGTCAATTATTTCCAATAGCTTTGGTAAATCCATTTCATCGTAAACTTTTCCAATTACATCTCCGGTAACATTGTAGAAAAAGTCCGAACAAAACTTACGAATATCATTCTTCGTTTTGTTGGCTGTAGGCCATTGGTCGTCATTCAATAAAGCTGCAGAAAGTACGCTAATGGCTTCTTTTCGATTTTCTCGCCACAATTTGCAAATAAGTTCTACACTTGCGGTTTTATCAGTGCCCGGCACGTCGACTATTCCCGTCATCAGATTACTGTGTAGCGGAAGTAATTTGGAAACATTTGCATCGTTGTTGGATCTCACAACACGATACAAAGCGTTTAGCATCTGGTATTTACGTTCTCTATTGATTATAAACTTCAAGAAATTTATTACTTGAAAAAAGTTTGAAGTTTTATTATTTTCTGGATTCGGATTATTGTAGACTTTTTGTATGAAATCATCATACGTGGCGTAATCGTCGCCGGTTAAGAGCAGTTGTACGTCAGCAGATACAAAATCGCCAGAAATTATACATTGCGCTGTACCATCGCACATCTTTACCGTCTTATGCGTTTTGAATGCATTTTCAGGGCACGTTTTTCTGACATAGAACTCCCTCACTTGAAGCTCACTCAACCATTGCCCAATTATATTGATATAATTAATACCATCGATGGTCAACGGTGACTTTGCCTTCAGACGTTGCAGGTTTTCTTGTAAATTGCGTCTCTGGGATCGAACATCCCACAGACGCTCATTAGAACAGACTTTCCAAACAGAGTATTGTGCGAAATTTGAAAGGTGTTGGATGTAATATTCGTTCTCGTTAAAGTTGGCCACATGGGGGGTTTCTGCCCGAGATATTTGTAAATTCAGCGCCAAGCTTATTCCATATAAAACTGCGGTGATTGCTGTGGTAACCATGGTCAGGTTGATGAGGGCTGAAGGAAGAAAAATATTTGTATTAAATTATTTTATCTCGATTAATCGTGCAAAATTGATCAGGTACATAAACACAATGCAATGTAAATTTTTAAAATCATTTCAAATCAAAATTTATCAATTTTTTTGGCGAGCATGTAGGTATAAAAAAAGTGGGTTTTGAAGTTTTGAACACCCAAACTCCTACTTCTTCCAAATGGAAAAAAGCCCTCCTTGATAAAATGGTGAAATCCACCCTTCACCAAAATTTCCTCAAAAGTGGTCCTAAATGTTACCTCTGATGTAAAAACTCACCACCAAAATTTTTGACCCCCTCTAAAAATCAAAACTTTAATACGCGGTATCTTCGGAAGGGGTGGGTGAAAATTTCTAAAAGAGCGTAGCCTGGTCTATACATAGGGGTGATTTGGCCCTGAGTACCGAATTTTAAATTATCCAGTAGAAATTGGTTCTTATAGTCTAAACCCCCCGTGACAAAATTTTTATCTCGATATTTCAAGAAGTTTGGAATAATACTAAAAGTACGTTAAGAAAATGCATATTGATACGAGGGTGAAATGCTGTGCTAATGTGAACCGGTCGGGGTATGTCGAGCGAGGGAGAGAAGAAAGGAAAGCAGAACAATAGAGGAGACAGTGGTCGCAAAGGACGGAAAGACACGATGGACTTGGCTATGTGATGAAAGAAAGAACGAATGTGGAAGAAAGATCATTAAGGGTTCGCAGAAATGTAAGAAGCGTTGCTCGCCCGAACACCTTCTCTGAAGATATCGCGTATTGAAAATTCGATTTTTAGAGGATGACAATTCGGGAATGGGATGGGGTTAGGGTGGGCGGAAAAACCAAAGTTTCGAATTTGAAAACGCAACAGGGAGAAAAGACAGGTGTATTGCAAAATTTCGTCATCTATATGAACGGCCCACATTAGTGGGCGTAGAAAGTCAAAATTTCGGTGGTGAATTTTTACATGAGAGGTAACATATACGACCACTTTTGAGTTAATTTGGGTCAAGGGGCGATTTTACCATTTTATCTGGGAAGGCCTAATAGTTGAAAAAGTGCGATTTGAAATTTTTTGAAAGTGAAAAGTCTGACACAGTGTTTAAAAGTCAGCGTAACGGAGTTTCGTGTCATTTTTGGAAAGTTTGGTCATTGCAAAAGCATATTCTACACATATACTAAAAAACCACTATAGTAAAATCTAGGTACATTTTTGAAACATCTTCTATCCTATTGTACTACTTGTATGTAGTTTTATTTGTAAGGTGACTTACTCTTGCGAACGAGCTATTCAATTGAATTACGATTATCTTCGTGGGAGAAAAAAAAACTTGGAAAATTATACCGAAAACATGGTTTTTACACAAATTATTTAAAAATCATACCTCAGCTAGGTCTTCCTGATAAAATCCAGTACACGAATGATAAACTTTCCTTAACAATGTGTTTTACGTACCTACTTATTAATTTATTCAAGCTCCCCCTTAACGCTCCCTATAGAAATATAGTTGTCGTTGCTTCCTAACTAGTTCGTTTTCAAGGCAATGTCATTTTAAGTTTGAAAAAGGGAAATGAATTATTCTGGTACTTATGTCTCTTATGCCTCTTTTCTCTTCAACTAATTTCATTAATTCATTATCACCGCTCGAATCCCAGCGAGATTCTATTTAACTAAAGGGGACCTAATTTTCATTCGAAATATGTATCCATTTTTTATACATTCCCCCATCCCACTTATATATTCGTATTCTGGTATTGAAATCTTTCAACTTTTTTTGAAGAACTCGAAAGAGTCGAAAAATTACCATAAAAGTGTTTTTCAATCACACCGAACACAATTCAACACAAAAAATGCGAAAATGAATGTTCAAGATATGTATTTTATTTCCCAATTGATACCTTATTGAGTGATAATATTGCCCATTACACAGTTTAATGTTATTTTACTAAAATTGTTTGATATCTAACTGCCCATACTATATCACATCGTACATTTGAAAATAATTTATAGTTGTGCTTTAGGTATATGTAGTGAAAAGTGCAATACATTTTTCTCAGAGCGTGCGGCTGGGATCCTGTGAAAAATGAGGGTAAAATTTGAAAATTGAAGATATGAATTTATCTATGCGAGGTAAACTTGCCAATACTTACTTCAATAACTTTGAACAGCTGTGCAGGAATACCCTTAGGATAAGTCAGGAAAAATGTAATTGTACACGAGTAATTTCCAATATCTCTTTTTTTAATCTTCTTGACTTTTAAATTTGATGATTTGAGATTGACGTATTTGTCATAATTTTCCGACTCAATTATTTGTCTGCCCTGAATGAAATGCGAAAATGTCAATTACGTACATACTTAAGGGGGTTCTAAAAACATGATGTTGATCAATGAGCATTAGCTAGATATTATTCGAGAACTAGGTAATTCAATGATAGTATCAGGTGAGTATATTTCTGTAAATAAAGGATGGATAGTTGTTTTTCTTACATTGTATTCCCAACTGATTTCTGTGTCCGGTGGTAGTTTAGGAAATGCGTGACAATAGAAAGATACTTCGTCGTTGACGTAAATGGTTTCCGGATCATTTTTCATTTCTGTGATTACGAGATATTCTGTGACAGAAAAAAAGTTGAGCGGTGGTAGCGCTTCATTTTATAGTAAAATACTCTAATGATAGGTATGGTAATGAACTTCTATTCAAAATGAGGTCATAGGTCATTCGATTCGGTACTATCTTTATCAATGAAAAAGTTTCCTTTACGGTTTCGAGTAATAATCTTATCGAGTTTAAACGTAATAATTTTTAGTGCGATCGACTAGACGTCAGACTATTATCTATAATTTTACTCATTTTTTTGCTATTTCAAAAGTTTATGCAGGAAAGATGGCAATTTGTCTTGAACTGCTTATCGTTCAATATTTAATTTTGGTAAAACTATTTTGAATCGAGGCAATTTAATTTCTGGATTTTTTTTTTCGTTTCATCGTCATGAAAATTCGTTTCAGTTTCCCAAATCCGATGCTTTTTTCTAAACATTTCGATTTAGTTCAGATTTTTCAAAATCCTTGGATCCATTTCGAACACTTATTACGACCCTCTGAGCCCCAAATTCACAATTTTACTACCCCATCGAGCGAGCTTCAAAATGTAGGCATGTTCTTTGACCTCTTGAGTCCATTCCTAGCGTCATTGCAGCGAAAAAAATGCACGGTGCCCATAACGAGACAATAATCGATTTAAAATGTTGAAAAATGTTGATTTGGATGCCAATGTGCTGAGGTAACCTGGAAGGATGGGAAAGTGGATCAAAAACAAAATTTTGACATGGATATGTCTTCTGGGGTGGGGGGGGGAGGTCAATCTGAAAATTTTGTCCAATTTTTTGCCCATTTTTCGTGTCCATTAATTTTGTCACGAAATTTCTTTTGTTGATGACATTAAAACATTTTGTCAGACTTTTTTGACTTGAAAAAATTGTCAGATTTCCATGGACTTTTTAGAATTGAAAAAATTTCTGAGATAATGCAGACATTTTGTCAGACCAATAATTTAGAATCTTTGAATTGAGAAAATTTTAGAAATCAGAGCAAATTTACCATATTTTGTGAGGCAGACTTCTTGGATTTGGAAAATTTCAAAAATCACACTGACTTTTAGATATTTTGTCAGGCTTTTTTGGTCTTAGAAAATTTTTGAGAACTCAAATCAATTTTTGGACTCGGAAAAATCAACTTTATGTTTTTAAAATTTTTAATAAAGTTCAAATTAGACATTTTGTCAGACAGCTTTTCACCTTTGACTGACTTTTAGACATTTTGTCGGAGTTTTTAAAATTTGGAAAAATTTCTTCTGATTTTTTTATGCTTGGGATTGAATTTTAAAAATTTTTCAAAAAAATTCCATTACAAAATTCACTTACAAAAATCCGTTAAAATGACTTAGATATTTTGTCTGACTTTTTTGAACTTTGAAAAATTATTCAAAACCAATGGCTTTTTGGACTTGAACAATTTCAAAAAAATTTGAAATAAGTATCGTGAGGGGGGGGGGTAAATCTGAAAATTTTATCAATTTTTTCAATTTTTCGTGTCCATTAATTCCGTCACGAAATTCCTCGAAGATGACTTTTTGACATTTTGCTAAACTTTTTTGGACTTGAAAAATTTCAAAGATAATGCTGACTTTTAGACTTTTCGTCAAACAAACAGTTTAGGTTTTTTGAACTTAGAAAATTGACTTTCAGACATCTTTTCTGACTTTTTTGGACTTGGAGAATTTGTAAGAACTGAAATTAATTTTTGGACTTGGAAAATTTCAACTTTATGGATTTGATAAATTTTCAAAGAAGTTCAAATTAGACATTTTGTAAGGCAGCTTTTTACTTTAGGCTGACTTTTAGGCATTTTGTCTGAGTTTTTAAAATTTGAAAAAATTTTCAGATTTCTACTAACTTTTTGTGCTTGGAATTGGATTTAAAAAATTTTTCAAAAAAATTCCTTTACGAAATTCCGTTACACTGACTTCTAAATATTTTGTCTAACTTTTTTGAACTTAGAAAATATTTCAAAATTCAATTGAATTTTTGGACTTGGAAAATTTCAAATATCACGACTTTATGGACTTGAAAAATTCAATGAGCAAAAGC
>FIZU01023461.1:0-33244 GCA_900064475.1 Pseudococcus longispinus | reverse complement strand
TACAGAATTATAACTCGGTATTCTTGATTTTTGGCTTTCAAGTGGCTGAAATAATTTTGATCTTTACTTACAATTTAGATCATCTAAAACGATCTTAGGTCACCATCAAGATCGATTTTAAAAAGTGATCTTAGATCACCACAGATCATGATCTTGGTGATCTTGGCACTCAAGATCATTAAGATCAATTGATCTTGCCCATCACTGCATAACCCTAAGGTTGGTAGAACAGAAACTCAATCATAACGCTATCATAACAAAAACATTACCATAACGGGAACTTGAGCAAAACATAACCGTACCACTTTTGTAACAGAAACCTATCATAACGTTATTCAGAAGTGAGCAAGAACATTTGATCTTAATTTTTAAATAAATCATGAAAATCAAAAAGATCACGTCTTGATCTTGATCTTAGATCACTCGAGAAATTATCGAATTGATGATGATCTAAGATTATTTTCTCGTATGAAATAATTTTTTCAAAAAAAAAATATCAAAAAGATCATTATGATCTATCAAAAAATTCATAACAAGTTTGATTTAATGAATTAAGAAAATGATCTTTTCCCGCGATCTTTTACCAAAAAAAATATATATAACGATCTTAAATCATGATCTTATATGTTTTTTGAGAAATGATCTTTATGATCTTTGATCTTGATCTTTTTGACTTTTTTAGATGATCTGAATGATCTTGATCTTGGATCATTTTGGAAATGATTTTGCGCATTTCTGACGTTATCATATCAAAAACGTTATTGTAACGATATCGTAATGTTATTGTAACGTTATCATAACGCAAACGTTATTGTAACGTTATCGTAACGCAAACGTTATTGTAACGTTATCGTAACGCAAACGTTATTGTAACGTTATCGTAACGCAAACGTTATTGTAACGCAAGTATGATCATAATGGAAACGTAATGACAATACTATGGTACCATTATTGTAACATAACTCGAATCATAACGTTATTATAACGTTGCCATAACAGAAACGTAACCGAAACATAACAGTATCCTTGCTGTACCAGATCCCAAACCATAATATTAACTCAGAAACGTTGCTGTAACATTGCTGCAACGGAAACGTAATCATAACAGAAACGTAACCGAAACACAACCGTACCGTTATCATAATGAAACTCTAATTGTAACGTTACAGTAACGAAAAGAACCGTAACGGAATCCTAACCACCAAATTAGGATAATTTTACCGTTTAAAGTTCACTTTCCGGCGTAACGCGTAGAAACATGACCCCTACGAATTGTAACCATACCGATAACGTAACAGAAACGCTACCTAAATGTATTAATTTCTTTCACGCAAAGTATCAAATCTGAAATACTCGTACAAAATCAAGGGGAGAATGATCGTTAATCGTTCAACATGCACCTCGTTCCCTTCCGTCTTACCTCTCTCGCACGTGCTACGATTCTCGAAAAGAACACCGGGAGGTGGTGGGGGGCAGAGTACAATTACGTTATTCGCGTATTTCGTTTGAATTACCGCGCGAAAGACAAATGATAATTTGGTAAACGAAGTTTCGTAGTATGTTGATATTGAATTCGAGCCAAATATTGTAAAATGCTGTAGAGTAGATGGAATGTGCGCGATATGGGCTCAGAATTGAAGAGCGAGCGGTTGGAAGAGGGGTTAGATAAAGGGTCATTATATACATACGTATAGTACGTCTCTACGTACATGCAACGTATGGTGTACGTTGCCGAGTATATGCGTTACATATTATACGTATGTTGTACGGCGGCGGTATTCCCTTAAAATAGCTCATTTTTCGGCGTCTACAAGGACCAGAGGGGGGATGAGAAGGTGATACGGCGTCGATGCGGCGTATTATTCGTAGAATACCAGCAATGAGATTGAGAAAGAGACCGGATCGTAGGTCCGAACTCGCGAGCGAGTGAGAGAAGCGAAGAGGGATTAGTCGAAAATGCGGGGCGATGGCGAGTAACAGTTTGTGGTGAAAATTTACTGGGACTAATGTATTAATAACCCGAGTAGCGAGTACGAAACGGAGTACTCTCGAACTCGTGTGGGATATTTGGCGGGGCAGGATTGGCCGAGAGTTAATATTCGAGTAGGCAGATCGAGTGTGAGGTGGTTTTTTCATTGATGGCCGGGCCGCGTCTTGGCCGTTGGTCCGGAGCACACGCGGCGGAGTACGCTACAGATGGTCGGATTGTTGTGTGCGTGCGTCTCGGGCGTCGTGTCTGCGAGTCGGTGTTTGTGTGCGCCTGCATATGTACGGCGTCGTGGTGGAAGAGAAATGGCGTTTTGGTTGTTGGGACACATGCACACACGTGCGTGTTGATTGCACATAGCACGGCGAATGTATTCGGTCGAAGTTACGGTAGTAAGAAGAGTGACGATGATGACGACGAAGACGACAACGAAAACGTCGTTATGTAGTGCTACGTTTTAAGAAATTTCGTTATGGCGAAAAATTAGTGCGAAAAACGAGACGAAAATCGACGCGTAGATAATCCTCGGTTTTGCGTTTAATTTTTCCATCCTCGATCAAAGGGGGCCGGGGTGTTCGGTGTTCGCGCGGTGCATTGCCTCGGCCGTTCGCGTTGGTGGTGCAATCGATCGCGATCGATTGATCTGTGCGATTGCGATACGCTGGTAAATAGTATAATGCGGCTAATCGATACCAGCATCGATGGTGACAATCGGCGGTTGTGCGAGCATGTTCATGTGCCAGCGACAATATTCGCATTATTCCAAGTATCGGACGTCCGGCAATGGCGGCGGCGGTGGCATTACAAGCGACCGTCGCCATTCTCCAGTGACGACTTCCAGCTACACCAACGGCGCCGGAGGATCGTCCAGTAGTACCACGACCTCCGCAACCACCAATACCAACGAAGACCTGGAATCGTCATCGGCAGGCACCACCACCGAATGCTCGTCGTCGTTTTCCGGATGTTTGGGCAATGTGATCGGCGGTGCTCGAGGAGGCAGTGCGAAATGCCCCGAGAAAAAGCCCGGCTTCGGACCAGGCGTCTCGTTCAGTGCGAATACTACGCCGTGCCATTCGGAGACCAGATCGAACTGCGGAGGAACCGCCGGATTTCGCAGAAGGCAAAGAAGACGCAGAAGACCGGTGTATTTTGGCAGTAATGGTGTGACCGTTGTATCTGGTACTATTTCAACATCCATCGCCAGCGCATCGCCGGATTGCCGAGCCGATAGCAGTGTTGCTGCCGAAGCTACTAGACGTAGGAGACCGGTGCAGCCTTGGCATATTCAGCAGCAAATCACCGCTAGGGTGTCCGAGGTGCGGTATCAGATGTCCAATTTATCTACCACGTACGGTAATGGCGCTCAGCATCCGGTCACTATGGTCGATTCGTCTTGGTGGCCGGTCAGCCAGCCCGTCTCTGTATGTATAGATATGTACAAAGGGTTCAAAGCTTAATCTGCGGCTTACTAATGAATGTTGATTTGGGGGGTGTGATTGATTGAATGAATGAGGTGAGACTGTGTAGTGGTGTTTCAAGGGATTTTGAAGAGAGGAGTTGAAAAAGGAGGTTGGTTGAATTGAAATTGAATTTGTGTTTGTAAATATGCGTTGAATGTTGTTGGTAGTTTAGTTGGCTTAGAAAATTAAAGTTGCTTATATTCATACGAATTATCTGGAAAATTTCGCCTATCACGAAATGAAACCTTGGTATGAGCCAAAAGAAAATTTTGGGGAGGGTGGGCCATCAAAAAGTTCCGTTAGGGCCAGCAGGAAGGTGTTTTCATGTGTGGAAACATCCCTATGTTTGCATATGAATGAGTAGGAGTATGTTTGATATCATTTCTATATAATTCGACCGTCCTGAACTCGAATCCATTATTAGTTTCCCGATTGAAAGTGGAGAAGTGACACAATGATGAAATTTGTGTGGTAGGAAATGATCAATTTCTGTAGAAACAGAGGTAAAATTACAATTTTTTTATTTTTTGAGCCTTGTAGGGGTGACCAATTGAGTCCGGAAACACGTTTTCATTATAATTCGAAAATCCCGAACCCGAATTCGAAGTCAAGTTTCCAGGTAGGAAGTAATGAATTCTCAATCATCGAATGTGCAATTGTACATAACGTATAGTGACAGATTTGTGCTTAAATGGACAGAATTTTTTCGCTTTCAGAAGGACAGCTCTTCCCCACTTCAAGATAGAAAAAAAATTATAGAATAAAAAATGACTGATTTTTGACGCTTTACAACTTTTGTTCGAAACTTTTTTTCGTATCGTCAATTTAGCAAATTTTTTCACCCGGGTGTCCCAAAAAAAATTACGTTATAGGAAAAAATCACGATACGACAAATAACTTGAAACAAAAGTTGTAGGGTATTAAAAATTTATCATTTTTTATTCTACAACTTTTTTTCAATTCTGCAGTGGTGAGAAGCCATTCTTCTTAAAAGATAAGAATTTTTGCAAGGGCATGAATTTTTACGAAAATTTATCATTTTCTGCGACACAGATTTCACGATTGTGCCACTTCGCTACTTTTAATCGAGAAAATAATGACGGATTCGAATTCAGAAGGGTCGAATTACAAGGAAACGACACCAAACATACCCTATTTCTTTTTGTGCAAAAATAGGGCTGTTTTCATTCCTAAAACCCCTTTTCGCTAGCTCCTGAGAAAAATTTCGGATGGGTCCACCTGCTTCAAAATTTTCTCTTAGTTTATACTAACAGGAAAACCATATGTCAACTCGTGTTCTGTGCTCAAAAAAAAAAAAGTGTAACTTAGACTTCCTAAAACGATGAATTTTTCGAATCAAAAAGTGAAAAAAAAAGGGAAGACGAGTGAAAAAGAATAGTCTTCTATCCAGTAGGTGAAGAATAACCAAAATTTATCTTCATTTTCGCCCAACTATCTCTTCTTTCGGCTTCAATATTTGAAGATGCCACCAAGTTTGCCTGTTTTTCGTAAAATTTCGTCTTTGAAATTATCTGTAGTCGGTTTTACCAAATTTACGATGATTGTAAATTTCACCCTTGACACAAATTTTGCCAATTTTCGTGTAAGTACGTTTCGTACGTATTTCATATCGCGTAATAAATTTTTACGATTGTCATGAGTCATGAAATGATACTGTGTAAATCCTAAATTTATTCGTTTATCGTATTTTTAAATTTTGAACGATTGTATGAAATTTAATATTGACGAATACGAACTTGTTGAAAATTTAACAGCTTTATATGGTACTTTCGTGATGGCGAAATAGAAGGATTAAATTTTCACCCGAATTAGGGGTTGATTTGTTCGAGAAGTGAAGGTGAGAAGGTGGGTGTGCTTTTCCCTCAGAAAAAGACTTCGGATCTCTTGGTTTTGTGTTTGTTCAACATTGCTTTCGAGTCTATTTTCATTAATTTTTGATTCTTCTAAAAATTTTAAGTTCTTTTTTCTGAATTTTTTGAAATTTTAGGCCAATTTTTTTGGATTACTTGCAATTTTAATCCAAATTTTGGGCCATAATGATAAAATAGAGTCGTTCTTTTCTCCCTTATTCGTTCTTCGCCCAAATGAAAAAAGGAAAGATTCGGGAAACTGTTTTTTCTCGGTATATTGAAACAGTGTTTTTCTCTACATATTCTCTCCCTCCCTCCTCCTTCCTCTAATATTACTCAATCCAACCTCATCATCGAAGACAAAACACTGGCTGCTTCCGAGAAGACGCAAATCTCTACATTTAGATTACAACTAATGAACAACTCGACGATCTTGGGCCATTTGTAAATGCTCGGCTGCTCATATGCGACCAGACGCGATAGACTCGGAATACTGGCACTGGCATCGGGTCCTGAGGGCATTACGCGATTCGTAGGTTAATTATGATAAACGACGCGGCGCTGGCGCACTCCAACATTGCCTACGTACGATTGGGGCAGCAAGGCCACGACTCCGCTGATTGATTTGCGATCAACAATGATAATGATACGCGAAAACGGCCAGCTTGATGGGCAGGAAGAGCAGGGTCGCGGAGTAAACCGCGTATACGTATAAACTGATAAAGATGTGACATTGGGTATGCGGCGATGATGATGATGGTGGTGACTACGACGACGCGGATGATGCGGCGATGTGATAAGAGTTGACATAGCGCGACCATGCTGCCGCCAAAACATAGTCGAGCGGAGGGTAAAGCCGGGCAATTACGATACCGATTTACGTCATTTTTTTTTCGGTACGCCGCTCGACGAACGGTGGTGGAGCTTCGTAAGTTTTTTAGTTTCAAGTTGGAGGTGAACTGTAGCGACAGAAGTGGCAGCGGCGGTGGCGATGGCGACGACGACGACAATTTGTTTATTTATAGGAGCGTGTTTTGGCATGGATTTCGGGGCTTGGAAATACATACGGTCGAAACGTTGTATCATTGTATGCGGCTCGGCCGCGGATCGCGGATCGTCGACGGGCGGCGCGGCGAGCGAACTGTGTGATCGCGGCGGCAGCAGGCAGAGCTGCGAAGAGCGAGTGTTTTGACCAACACAACAACGACGACGATCACAGGCGACTTTTAGTGCGCTTTAAGCGCTAGCTGGTGTTGTGACGAAAGGCAGTCCGTATACAGAACGTGTAGTACGGTGGTGGTGATCGTTTGGTGCTTTTTCTGCGCGCTTTTCGCCCGATGCGCGGCCGCAGCAGTCGTTACGGGATGTGATTTTAATAGTGTGCTCGCGTGGGCGATTTTTTCATCTCTTTAATGATCGAGGTGCGATTTCGCAGAAGCAGATAACGCGTGTGATAAAAGATACGACGACGGTTGGAAATTCGTAGTACCTAGTCGAGGGGTAATTGGTATTATTATTGGTAGTTATTGTTGTTTGCACGCGTCTGCGGTGGTGGCAGTGTATGGTAGTGTGAACGCGTTTGTCGCCTTACCTGAAGGGAGGGCTCGGCCCGGTGGATGGCGTCGTCGTCGAGGAACAACACGTCAGCGGCGGCATCGACTACGACAATGTCATCCGCCACCATACCGACGAATCGGCCTCAACGGTCGTACAACACTAGATCTTCCACCGTCAGCGTCACCCAACTGCTCAGCGATTCTTGTTCCAGTTTCTTGAATCGTATAGCTAGCCGGGTTCGAGGACCTTCGGTGAATCTGGAATCTGCCACGGCTCGGAATAGACGTTCCAAAGGTCCCAACAGCACCGGCGGTTCTGCCAGAGATAAGCATACGTCAACTGCTACTGCAGGATCTTCGACATCGAGTCACGTTGCTGCTGCGACCGGATCGACATCTACGGCTGGCACGTATACCCCTAGACATAGCATATCGCACAACGACCTGTCGCCCAGGCCGGCTCATTCTAGTCGTCATTCGGATACGAGGAAACTCGACAATAGCTATTGGAATCGTACCAGCAGAGAAGATATCCGAGATGCTAAACGGAACTGGTTAGCTGTGCCCGAATCCAAGACGTCGATTTCGGCAAATACCAACAGTAGCCGGACAACGAACTCCCATCGGACCAACGAATCGACCAAACATCGTGATCCTCTCGACTGGAAGTACCGAAGCTTCGCCGGAGCTTCGACGACGCCCGATTATTACGGCAAATCGAACAAATCTTTGTATGGCGATGGTGACCTGTGCAGCTCTGCTTCCGTATCGGATATCCGTTCCAGCGGATCCGGTGCCAAAACCTCGGCTCATTACCTCGGATCGACCAGATCTCGATTGGAAGATAAATACTACGATAGACTGTACGCCAACAGCAGCACCAGCGGTGGATCTAGCAGCTACGTTGCCTACAAGCAAAGGCCACTGACCAAAAGCGCAACCAGCGTGATACTGTCTGAAAAAGCATACCCTTATGTGTCGACTGCTTCGTCATCTCATCAGCCCACCGCAGCTGCCAGACGAGGTAAGACTCGAGATACGACAACGACAACGACACCGTATCGCGAAACCATCGAAAAGACTGCCGCAGCCAGATCGGAGAACAGGCATAAATCGTCGAGTCGTCGAGAAACAGTGCTTTATACGTTTAAACCACTCCGAGGAGAGGATCGAAATCAATCGAGACACAGACTGCAAAGCTCCTCGTCGTGCAAAGACTTCTCTCGACTGAGAGCCGATAGTCCTCACGTGTCAGCGAACCGTAGTCCGGCGGCGACCACTGCTCATACATCCAAAAGTGAGAAACGATCAATGGATAAGAGCTTGGCCGTCAAGCCAACGCCCTCGATACCGACCATAGCTGTAGAAAGTGATGTAACCACAGCGACAACGACTGTCGAGCCTGCTGGTATCGCCAAATCCAAAACAACGGCGACTCTGGCGCCGGAAAATGGTAAAACATTGAATACGGACAGAGTTTCATCGAGTGAGACATCGGATCGTGAAATTAAACGAAAAGAGATCCAGGCTCTCATAGAAAAATACGCCGGTTTAGATGAACAAACCTCTTCCCAAGAGTTACCAAGTGCTCTAGTCAAATGCCAAAAGAAATATTCGGCTGTGCTTTCCAATACGACCGCTCCGGCCGGTCTGGTTGATATTTATCACTCTCCCGTCGCCGTTGCCGCCGCCAAGGCCGTAAGTGTAACGTTGTGCCGTTTATGTTCCATTTTCTCATTTTCCATAACCTTTGCACCGCCGTCGACGTTCGTCCTAAAGTTGTATCTGCGATTACTCATGGGTACGCGAATTAGGTGATTGTGTTGATAGAAGGAGCGAGCAGGGAATGAGGTGTGAAGTGGTTCGTCGTAAACGTATCGATATTTGATAAAAAATTTTAATGCAATTTGCGCGATGAAAAGTTGGAAACGATATGGTAATGAAGTTTGAACGAGGTTGCGAGATGGACTACCGAAAGGGAAGGGGAAAATATGTAAAATCTGACGATTATCTCGAAAACAGCCATATGTAGTACTTAGGTATCGAGTGTATATGGGTAGGTATGTGATACATAATTGGATATTTTCAAGTATACCTATCCCATGCGTGTTGTGTATGTACGTTGGGGAAAAGAAAAAAAAATATTTGTGCGATTGTGTGGTTAAAAGTTCGTATATGAGAGTGTAGTATTTTTGATATTGCGTCAATATTATTCGTTGATACAACGAACGATTGCTGATTAGGAGCAACACCGGTAGTCGTGCGGTGGTGTATTTGAATTATCATTTCTCGATTCACTCGATACACAGTCTCGAATTCGTATACGACACAAGTGGAAGAGTATTCTCATAATAATTTGTATAAGTATTATCGCCTATCTGGGCTTATGCCTTCGTCTACGTGTGTGTCTTGTCTGTGATGTGTATTTGTGTTATTCTCGTGTACAATTACATGTTTAACGAAAATCTTTTACGCGTAATCATCTTACCGTTGTTGTACACACAAATTTTTTTCCTTCCTTAACAATTTTTTTTTCATTCGATCGCTTTGATTTTGACTTCTTCCTTACCTATCGGAGTTTTTGACTTGGTGTTGCGGTTATTGCACACAGTCGATGTGTTTGTGTCTAAATGCTGCTATCTTTGCTCGATGCGTTAAATACCTTACGACTTGTGTATACTTTTTTTGTTTTGATTTGATTCTAATTACTACCTATATAGTAACTCTATCGTATTGGTTTCCTTTGCGAAACGTCGAAGAAATTTTCGCGAAATTCGTGACCATTTTTCACGACCGATTATGCAATGTCGAATGTCGATGATTCGTTCGCCTTTCTTTGAAAAGAAACCGCTGGCGGTGCGGTCGAGTTGTAACCATGTAACGATGTGGGGCGGCGGAGGAGGAAAATTTAATGGGACTTTCGTTTTCTAGAATTTTTAGTATTATTATCAAAGAGTTGTCACATTATTGGAATGGTGCTTTATGGCATCGTACCAAGAGTACACACAATAACCATGGCCTTTACCTATATTTCGTACTCCGGTCGCTCCGGCTCTCTGTGTCGTAGGGTAATCCAGCGTGTGTGTTGTTTTTTGTGTTGGTTTGGAGTAAATTAAGAAATCACGGCGTCGGTCATCTAATAATACACATGTTTGTAATAAGATGTATCAAGAGCTAACGTCGATTCATGGTTAGAAGTTTTTGAGTTCTGGGTCAGGTTTTGACTGGAGTGCGCGTGGCCTTCGTCGATGGTGTTGGAATGATGTTTGGTTTGAAGTGAATCTGAGAAATGGGCGGTGAGATTTTTGATGCTTCCAGGGTGGCGTTTGATTGATGTAAGTGTTGAGGATTTCGTGGAAAGGAATTTGAGTCGAGTGATTCGTAAGATTGATGAGGGTGGTCGTTGTTGGATGGTTTTAAATCATTATCGAATGTTTGTGTGATGAAATCGAGTTAAATTCAAGTAATTACCGGTGCAAATACCAAATTACCGTTATTTACCGTCAATTTCATCGCTGGATATTGATTACATTGCAAAAGTTGAATGCACTTTCAATCGTTAGTGACAAATTCGATATGATTTCTGGGAAATTTACCGACGAAAAAGAGTAATTTCCAAAGAAAATACCGAATCACTGTAATTTACATATAAAATACGTAATTTACCATTGATTACTGGGAATTACTTTGATTTACCTATCTCATCTGAAGTAATTACCGTAATTCATCTTTCACCAAATCATCATTGAAAAAACTGGCTTGAAGCAGCAATGATGGGCCAGATCACTTGATCTCAAATCATTTGAAAAATTGATCTTGAGATCAATCAGAAATTGGTCCTAGATCACTTGGAAATAGATCTGGATCATTTAAAAATTTACCTAGGATCACTTGGAAATTGATCCTAGAGCACTTGAAAATTGATCCTGGATCATTTGTAAATTGATCTTCAGATCACTTAGAAATTGATCTGGAATCACTCGGAAATTGATTTTGAATCATTTAAAAATTCATCTTGGATCACTTGGAAATTGATCTTCAGATCATTCAGAAATTGATCCTAGATCACTTTAAATTTTTGAAAATTGATCCTAGATCACTTCAAAATTGATCTAGGATCACTTGGAAATTGATCCTAGAGCACTTGAAAATTGATCCTGGATCATTTGTAAATTGATCTTCAGATCACTTAGAAATTGATCTGGAATCACTCGGAAATTGATCTTGAATCATTTAAAAATTCATCTTGGATCACTTGGAAATTGATCTTCAGATCATTCAGAAATTGATCCTAGATCACTTTAAATTTTTGAAAATTGATCCTAGATCACTTCAAAATTGATCTAGGATCACTTGAGAATTGATTTTCAGATCACTTGGAAATTGATCTTCAGATCACTTGGAAATTGATCTTCAGATCACTTAGAAATTGATCTTGAATCAATCGGAAATTGATCTTGAACCATTTAAAAATTCATCTTGGATCACTTGGAAATTGATCTTCAGATCATTCAGAAATTGATCCTAGATCACTTTAAATTTTTGAAAATTGATCCTAGATCACTTGAAAATTGATCTAGGATCACTTGGAAATTGATCTTCAGATCACTTGGAAATTGATCTTCAGATCACTTGGAAATTGATCTTCAGATCATTCAGAAATTGATCCTAGATCACTCAAAATTTTTGAAAATTGATCCTAGATCACTTGAAAATTGATCTAGGATCACTTGAGAATTGATTTTCAGATAACTTGGAAATTGATCTTGGATCACTTGGAAATTGATCTTGGATCACTTGGAAATTGATCTTGGATCACTTGGAAATTGATCTTGGATCACTTGGAAATTGATCTTGGATCACTTGGAAATTGATCTTGGATCACTTGGAAATTGATCTTCAGATCATTCAGAAATTAATCCTAGATCATTTAAAAATTGACCTAAGATCACTTGGGAATTAATTTTCAGATCACTTGGAAATTGATCTTGGATCACTTGAAAATTTATCTAGGATTACTTGGAAATTGATCTGAAATCATTTTGGTAAATTACGGTAATTTTTGGAAAACTGCGGTAATTTTGGTATATTATAGTATTTTTTGGTAAATTGCGGTAATTTTGGTAAATTTTGGTAAAACTTTCGGTGTTTTACGGTTTACGAGGTAATTAAGGTATAATTGGCCTTTCGATTTACTCCTTTCGAATTTTTCATCAGCAGGCATAAATTTTGAAAGAGATATTTTCGGTAAATTTTCCTGACCAAAACGGTAATTTCCGGTAATTCTCAAGTTTACCCTTCATGTTCATGGAGATATCAGTTGAAGTATCTTAAAAAACTTGTCTTCGATTTTGAAACATTCAACGTTTCATCGCAGGGAGTTCCGTAATTACGGTATCAATGCGGTAATGACGGTAATAACGTGGTAATTACGGTAATTCGAAATGGAAAACGAAAAATTTCAGATTTACACTATTTTTGAATCGCTATATAGAACCCAGAATACGATAAAAACGCGCCGACCAATCGGAACAACGTGACGGGCAATTTCGCGAAAGTTTCTTCTCTCAAGCTTGAAATGTGTTACTGTTTTTCTAAATGTAAGAATCGCGTACGTTCGTTGCACCTGTTGACGATACCGATGTGACGAAGGTACGCCGATAAGTATCACTTGAATATCTTTGTTTTGTTTGGTTTTTTTTCGATTCGAAAATTACCTGCGAAGTTTATCCTCTCGAAAACGTAATTGGCACAAATGATGGAAAACGATGAGCATTTAATCGACATATTTTCTCAATAAATTTCGAAATATCGCCCATCGGGTGAAACGACTGTTGGAATTGACGAATGACATTATTTAGGAATCTATCGGAGTAATTTTTCTTTTCTTTTTTTTTGGTATTCTTCGTTTGTATAATTACCTATATGAATACGATTATTACTTAGTCGTTATTTCCACAACTATAATCGAGAGGTTTGTATTATTAATATCCGAACTTCTCTGCGATATACACGAATTTCGTACGAAAAAGCTAAGAAAGCAAAAAATTATGGCAAAAATTACGTAAAATTTCGCCGAAATTTTGGTTTTTGAAATTATTTTTTTCTGTTTCCGTTTCATTTCCAAGTTGGAAAAGGAAAATTAATTTAGAAAAAAAAACAAACAATCATTGAAATGACTACAAAACACAACATATTGCGGTTTGTTAAATGTATAATATTGTTAACATGGCAATACGTTTGCCTCTGTCCCCTTTGTCTTTTATGGGTTTCTTGGACACCGTGTCACGCGCACACACACAATTACCACATGTACTACGAATTACGACCATGGTCACAATGTGCTGCCGTGCTGTCGAAAATGTGCGAATAACACACGCGAATTGCGAATGCGATACACACGCGGGCGCGAATACCTGTGTCGTGGGTGACCACCATCCGTGCGCCATCGCCGATACAACCGTGTCACCGCTACCCTCTGTTGGTGTTTGTGACCTCCCTTAATGAACGAACGAACTGAAACAATTATGTCGTGTTGGTGTGGTCGGTCTTAATATGCGGCGGGGTTGATGATGATGCTGCGTTGAAATTAAGCAGAGTTCAAGAGCGCCTACATTCGAAGACGATGAAGATGGTCATTTGATTTATCAGAACGGAGACGTCTTACTCGATAGATGTTCGTTTGCTAAGCACAATATTATTAATTGTTTTTTTTTCTTAATTTTATCGATTTAATTATAGTTATATGTATGTGCATATTAATACGATACGTATTAGACATACCTACCCTATGATACGTGATAAGTGTAGGTGGTTTAAGGTAGTACCGATACTGCTACCATCTTTGACTTTTTTTTTTTACTCGATATTGCATTATTACCCGTGTAATAATGCGGTATTTACTTGATACCCCCCCATTAGAGTCCCTACATGATATGTATTGTAGTACAGGTGGAAATACTCTTCGCGTAGGTTTTTCTCCTCAGGTTAGGAATACCGATGAAGAGATGTGTTTCCGATATGTTATATACCTGTAGACCTACTTAATCGAATTTTCATTTGTTTTTTCTCCTTCTTCTTTAGCTTTTAGGTATGGGAGTTTAGTTGGGTTGAAATTGTTATTACCTAAATTATAATATATGTGGGATTTGGGAAGGGGGTGTGAAAAAAACGTTGTGGATTTTTGAAGACTGTGTAGTATCCGTAAAATAATGACGATGACGAGTTTATCGAAAAATATTCTCATAATGGATAAATTGAGTTGCAACGGATTACGATGTAATAGCACTTGAGTTGGTTCCTTTGCAATGCCCTGCATTTTGATCTTGTTTCTTTTTTGTCCTCTCGATCCTTTCTGAAACTGTTTTACTGATCTTTATGATCGTCCGATCCTATCCTGTTTTGTTTTTTGTGTTTTTTTTCTTTTGTTTGTATTGATTACAGGTTTTATTTATTCTACATTTTTTATCAACGAGTAAGGTAACCTATTTTTTTTGTTTAATTTGTTCGAATATTAAGTAATGGTATTATGGTCGGCGGTATGATCGGAGGAAGTGAAGTGGTGTACCGTCGACGAAGCTTTTTTTCAATGATAATGATAAAATGGCGACCGAGCCGGTGAATTTTGACCGAGCATCGCCTGGTAAGTGTGTGCTAAGTGGCAGGCATCTCGATTTTTGGGAGAATTCATTCCACCAAGACCGGTTTTAGGAGGGGTGATTGGGGATAGAATGATCCCAGTTTCCAAAAATAGGATATTTGATGTGAAATTGAAATCATGAAATATTATTTTCAAAATTCTTGAAAATTATTATAATGAATGATTCAAAATTACTGATTTGAATTATGATTTTTTTTTCCAACATCAAAAATCATGATCCATGAAAATCATTGATTACAAAAAACAATGTTGAAATTTGAACCTCTTTTTG
Source organism: Pseudococcus longispinus (assembly GCA_900064475.1). Classification (NCBI taxonomy): domain Eukaryota; kingdom Metazoa; phylum Arthropoda; class Insecta; order Hemiptera; family Pseudococcidae; genus Pseudococcus; species Pseudococcus longispinus. Next base: position 18,436 of record FIZU01023461.1, on the reverse strand, counting down.
ATCATGTGCATAATCGTGAAATTCAGAGCTTCAAGAAATCCCAGATTTCTTTTCATTTTGGCATTTTAAGTTCACCGTGATGATTTATAATTTTAGATCAAGATTTCAATGAGTTTTTTTTCATAAAAATGGAAAATCATCCCTCCAAAAATGATTTTAGATCGTCACACTGAAATCATTTCTCAATGATTTAAATCATGATTTTGATGATTTGTTTCTGCTAAATGATTATGCTCATCTCTGATTTTGAAGGGGGAAAGTTACTGAATATTGCAAGTGGAGTCATAAAAAAGAAAATTATCAGTCACAACTTGAAAATTTTAACCCTCCTCCCCTCACTGATATGTTACTTCAGTTTGCCCCTGAATGTGAGTGAAAACTGGTACCTTTGATTATAATTGATCAGTCGGTTAATCGATTATTTTTTCCAAATAATCGGGACAAAAATTTAGTCGATTTATAGTAATCGATTAATCAAAGTCGATTAATCGAAATCGATTTAAAGTTGCAATCGATTAATCAAAGTCGATTAATCGAAATCGATTTAAAGTTGCAATCGATTAATCGAAATCGATTTAAAGTTGCAATCGATTAATCGAAATCGATTTAAAGTTGCATTCGATTAATCGAAATCGATTAAAAGTTGTAATCGATTAATCGAAATCGATTTAAAGTTGCAATCGATTAATCGAAACCGGTTAAAAGTTTCAATCGATTATTTGAAATTGATTAAAAGTTGCATTCGATTAATCGAAATCGATTAAAAGTTGCAATCGATTAAAAACTGTAAAATTCCAAAAAAATTAAATTGATTAAGCTGAAAATCGCAATCACTTGGTTCGTGCTGTTTCTGTTATTGATTACAAGTTTTGAATGATGCAGTTGATTAAAAAGCGTAATCGTTGAAAAGTATTGATCAAATTCGATTAGAATCGTAGTGGATTAAATTTGTAGTAAGTAATCGTTTAATCGATCATTATTTTAATAATCGACAGCGCCAATGAAATCCATTCAAAAAATGTTATCATGAATAACTTATTCCGCCCCCCCCCCCCCCCCCCCCCAGAGAAAATCCTAAAACCGGGCTTACATCTCACTCCTCATTTGAAAAAAAGTAGTAGTTAGGAAGTTGAAGTTTCAATGAATTTTTGCATATGAATGTTGTATTTGTAAAAAAAAAAATATATTAATAAAAATCACGAAAAATAGGCAATAAATCTTCAATTTTGATAAAAAGAAGTGAATCATGGGAGGAGTAAATCTGTGATTCTATGTGAATTAGTTAAATTTATTTCTTGAAACGTATATGAATTTTGAACTTTGATTGGTGCTGTATTTTGTTGATGTTTAATCAATGTTTTCATTTTGAAAGAAAAAGGATGTTATTTGAATGAAAGGATTTGAATATTGATTGAAAAAAGGGCAACATTTGTAGAGTTCTAAAAATAAAAAATTGTAGTTGGAATTTTCGAGAAAAGGAAATTCAAATAGCACGAAATTTTTGCGTAATTTCTATTATTCAATTCAGCAAAATATTAGATGTGAAAAATGGGCAAAGTTAGTCTTTTGTCAAAAACTTGTGAAAAAATTTAAAAAATACAAAGGGTTGTTAATCGTTGAGAATTGATGTCAGTTCTTTCTGTAATAAACACTTGTCTTCATTTTCTTCCAGTCCCATTTTTCTGTGGCGTAGCCAGACAGTCATTCAAGAGGGGGGGGGGGGTCTCGAAAGAAAAAAGACATCTTGTAAAATTTTGAAAAATACTTAGTATTTTATAAAAAGAATAAAATAAATCATGCCAAAGCAAAACGAAGACGAAAATTTTTGCAGAAGAAACAGTTGAAAACTGAAATTTCATCAATTTTTTCAACTTTTCAGTCGTCAAAGAGAACCCTCCCACCCTCCAGCCCATTGCTATTTTTCTCATAGGCTTTAAAATTTTTCAAAGTAAAATTTGAGTAATTTTTTTGTGCCTTGGGGGGAGCAGCCCTCTAAATTGTTGTCAAAGTAGTAAAAAAAAGGTAATTTTTTCAAAAAAAAAAAAAAAACAAGTTTAATGAAACATATTACGAAAGAACATGCCAACAAAACGATTCAACGACCTTTCTTACTCCCACTCGTCTTTCTTTCGATTTATGGAAAATTTTCAAAAACGATCCTGCCTGTTAGTGACAGAAATGAAACAATTGAACAGAAAAAACTCGAAAGGAATCTCGATTGGACAATTTGTGGGTTTTGCATCGAGCGAACGTGTTATTTTCCGGCTCATTTGATTGAGAAGTGCTCTCGTAAATGACAAATTTAACTCTTCGTTGTCGTCACACGATCACGTCACGAATAGACGATAATGTATGTGATGTAGTTTCCGAATCGATGAACCGTACGAGGAATTAGGTTAGTTTGTAAATTGAAAATAGAACTGTGTGAATGACGGACGGGCCACGACGACGGTGACAAAGCACCAGTGTGAAGCTGAAGCTATTCATCATCTTATGAGGTATCTTCATACTTACATACAAGTATTATGTATGAGCATAGTGTGCGAGTAGATTATATTCGAGAAGGATCTAGGGCCTTTCTTGGTCGGTTGATTTGCCAAAATCTAGAAATTCAGAGGGAATTTTTACATACTTGTATAATAAAGATATAGGTAAGTTGTATCCAGAAGAGATGCCTGCCTCGAGAGCGATATTTTAATATATAACGTTACTATTTATACGAAGAAAATTTTTTTTTGATTAATTTTTATGTGTACTGTTGCATCCCAATTGATTCCTATTATTTCTCATTGATGTTATCTGTTCGTCATAATTAATGAATATCGAATACGACTTATCAAGTGCTTTTACTCGTCAATACGTTACGATGTCATTTTTCCATTAATTAATTACTATAACTAGTGCGTATTTTTATGATCCGAAGTTTTTTAAAAATTCCTTCCAAAGGATATTTTTTCTGAACTTGATGCGATGATGAAAAGTGGAGTTGGTATATGCGGACATTCCACACGTGTTAGAATTCTCTTTTTTTTGTATTTACGTACCTAGTCGAATGAAAAAAAAACACTAGTTTTTCGTTCTCGAAGGGATTTTTCATTTCTCTCTTGCACTTTTTTTCTTCTTTCTTCTTTTATTTATTTTTTTTTATGAACGAATAATCCGGCTCGTGATTCTAATTCTGTAATTTATTTTACAGATAAAATTACTGTTACGTTGGGTGAAGGCACCTTCGGTAAAGTGGCTTGTATAAAGGATTTGGAAAAGTAAGTAATCAAGTGCAATTCATCTTATAGCTTGTTATTATTTGTGTTTTTATGTTCTATTATTATGTGCGACTGGTGTGAAATGTGTGTGAGAAGAGGTTTTATTGAGGAGTTCTGAGAATTATTACGAGGCTTGTTCGTTGTATATTTTTTTGTGTTTTTGAAAAAGTTTAAGATGGATGAAATCGAAATGGTCGAAAGAGGTTTTGAAAGTGGGATGAAAATTATGGAAAAAACGTCATTAAATCAGCTACAAAGAGTATTTTCGGTTTATTTCGTAGAAGAATGGGTACTTTATCAGTGGAGCTAGGATTTTTATGTAGAAAAATCCTGAAATATGCAGCTGCGCATATTATATGCATTTTTTACACTCGAAATATGCAAAATATGCAAAATCGATATGGGTATCACTGGAGGGGATTTTTTACCTGAAGAAGAAGAACAGCGAGGAATTGGAATAAAATTGGCCACCAGCCACGAAAAAAATGAAAAAATTTCTCTTTTTAATAAAATTTTTACTTACAGTTTTGCAATTTTAGTCGCAAAAAAAACAGCTAGAAGTCAACTAATTTAGTCTTATTTTGGCAAAATTTCTGAAAAATGCAGAAAAATGACCAAAAAACGTGGAAATATGTAGAAATATGCTCTTTTTAGGTTTTTTGAGGTCTAAAATATGCAAAAATATTCAATTTTGGCTGAAATTTGCAAAATGAAATAGAGCTCAATCGTCAGGAAATTTCATGAATCGTGTAGATCCCTTGAAATATGCATTTTTGTCAAGTATATACAAATATGATCCTAGCCCTGTTGATCACATATCAAAATTCGGCATCGTTCAGACCCCCCCCCCCCATGACTTTTTTTGATGTCTCGCCCCTCTCAAAACACGTTTTTCGTATTTATTTCGTCAGGATTCAATTTTACGAGAAAAAACATATCGAAGTGAATTATTCTACATCAAATTTCCTATAACTTTGTTCCCATAAATTTTTCTGTGCGGACCATGGGAGTGATGCTGTGAAGTGCTGAAGATGAGGCATCATGCCGCTTACATAATCAATCGAAAATTAATGTAGTTCGAATCTTCTAATTTTTTAAAGTTATTTATTTCGAATTTAAATGTCTCCATAACAACTTTTAGTCCCCTAGATCACTCAGGAAGGGAGCTACGACTCCTCAGAAAGGGGTCATTTTTGAAAAATATCAAGGTTTTTTGCTTTTTAGGCCCAAAAAATCCTTCAAATTTGTGATGTGCGTTTTTAGGTGTAGTTTGAGCTTCTGCATCGACCTGAATCGTTGTTTTTCTATTTGAGTTGATTTTTTTATCCCCCTCCTTAATTTCATTTTTGCAGATTGGTTTTTTTAAAGTGTTTCGAAATTCTTTTCATTGCTTCCCCCCTCCAAAAATTATACTTTCTACAAAAAAAAAAGTACAAAGATGAAAGTTGAACTCCTTAACATTGGCCACCTAGAACATATCTTGAATTTTTCTTGGGCTCGATATCACACCCCCCCCCCCCCCCCCAAATGTCTGACTTAGTCTCATTGTAAGTTCAAAGGGTCGGGCACAATGCTATCTTATCTCGTAAAATGTCTTAAAGTCAAATTTTGAAACTACTTAAATTTTTCCAAGTTCAAAATTCAACTGATCACTTTATAAAATTTTTTGAACCCTCAAAAGTTAGAATTTCTGAAATTTTCCAAGTCCAAAAAATCATTTGAAATTTGAAAATTTTTTCAAATTTTAAAAAAGTTTTACAAAATGTTTAAAAGTCAATTTTTCAAGTTCAAAAAAATCGTTGAAAATTTGAAAAAAATAATTTCAAGTCCAAAAAGTCTGAAATAGTCTGTTAAAATTTCTGAAAGTCAGCGTGATCTCTGAATTTTTCCAAGTCCAAGAAGTCTGCTTGACAAAATGTCAGAATGTTACCCTGACTTCCAAAATTTTCCGAGTCCAAAAGTCCAGAAAGTTGCTTTGACAAAATGTCTGAACTTCGGCATTATCTCGGAAATTTTTCAAGTCCAAAAAGTCGTGGAAATCTGAAAATTTCCGCTTTTTTGCTGGTTTGGTCAACGCAAAAGCATATCTTATGCTAAAAAGTCAAATTGAAAAGAAATGAGGTGCAACTAACGACAATGGAACTATTTTGAGGCTATTTCAATCTTTTTTTTATTTTATCCTATTTTTACAATTTCATGATGACAATTTTGACGATTTTGAAAGAAGTTACATCACTTTTTTATGCACTTGAACAACTTTTACGACACTTGGCAATTCTAATATTTTTAAATGGTCGATTTTCACCACCATTTTTAGATTTTATGATATTTTCAACAGTTTTTCTGACTTGAAATCAATTGCAGTGCTTTTTTTCTCCTTTTGCATAATTTTTTACAAATTCTAATGACAGTTTTGACAATTTTTATGTCAATTTGTGCCTTGAGAAATATTTTTAAACAGATTTTTACCAAATTTTATGGTAATTTAAGATTTTTGCATTGTTTTTAAAAAGTTTTTTCGTTATTTCAATTATTTTTTTGGTATTATTGATCGATAATATTTATGGAGATCCGTTCTCCCTCCCCTCACTCCTCCATAAAAAGAACAGAATTATTCAATAAATTTGGAGGAGATTTTTTATGAACGAAAAATTATCATCAAATTTCTAATTCGTCCTTGCACTGTCATTTTTCTGATAATTTTCAAAATATTGTAAAATAGGCATCTCCGAACTTCATTTTTCTGTCATTTTACTATTGAGCAATTGAGTGAAAATTATTATCACCTCTGCAGCGGTCTCTTCCGATGACCGATAACATCGGAGAGTTGGCTCGAAAACAAAGAGACATTACAAAATACGTACGTTAATTTTTCAAAAAAAAAAAACGTAGGTTTCTTTTCGAAAGACTGATAATGGGAAGACGCCGCGGGCGGAGTGAATTTCTACGTAAATTCGTGTCTCACGTGTCAACTTAATTAGCGGACGATTTATTTTACGAGGTTTTTGTCGTAAAGCATTAAAACAAGAGAGGCGTAGGTGAATCGAGAGAAGAAAATAATAAAGGGCCGTGCAACGAGGTGGAAAAGAGGAGATAAATGTTTAGGGAGGGTAGGGGGTCGAGTAAATATTATTTTAAAACATGTGGTAAAAAAAAAATCGGCGTACGACCCGGAGAGAGGTGAACTGGGAACTGCTGAAAGAAGATATGGGTCGGGTGAAGGCGAGAAGAGATTAAGTTAATAAAAAAACGAAATAGGTTTTTTTACGGTTGTATTTATTTTTATATCCATGTTAAGTAAATACGAGTAGAATACCGAATAGAGGCACGAGCTTTTAAAAGATGCACAAACAACCGGAGTCGATCGAGCTAAAAATACGTGCGAGATAAACGATCGCGGTTCGAATGCAATGAGATTAAAAGTGTTAAGAGATACGAGTACGAAGGAAGAAGATAAGGCTACATATAATGTGCTGATTTTATAATTATATAATCGACACTAACGAGTTGATTTTTCATCCATGTTTTTCTTCTTCTGTCACTCAGAGACGAAACGGTAGCTTTGAAAATAATTAAAAATGTTGAAAAATACCGAGAAACCGCCAAGCTGGAGATTAACGCGTTGGAAAAAATCATGCAACTGGATCCGGATGGACGACAGTGAGTATCTTGCTTCGTTTGAACATGGAAGACGAATTGTTTCGTAGCGCTATGGCTTCGACAGACCTGGATGAGAAAATTGGCTCGGGTCGATTGCCAAATCGATGTCCGAATTATTGCCAATAATATCAAGCTTCGGGTTTACGAAGGGTCTGGCGGTGCAACTTCGTTAAGAGGAGATAATTAGATGTAATTTTTTATGTAATTTGTTTTGTTTTGTTTTTCGCCTTTTAGTCTGTGCGTCAAAATGTTGGATTGGTTCGATTACCGAGGGCATATGTGCATTGCGTTTGAACTGTTGGGATTGAGTGTTTTCGATTTTTTGGTAAGTTAAAGGAATTCCATTGATAAGTTTGAAAATGGCTCGAGTATCGTGAATATGATCATTTTTATCTGTTTGTTTTCTTTTTACAGAAAAATAACAATTATCAACCGTACACTATCGATCAAGTTCGCCATATTTCGTATCAGTTATGTTACGCCGTCAAGTTCCTGCATGATAATAAGCTAACGCATACCGATTTGAAACCGGAAAATATACTTTTTGTCGATTCGAGCTACGATGTGCATTACGATTCGAAAAAAGTAAGTGAACTGGCCAAGAAGAGAAAGCAGAACAGCGTTGAGGTGAGATTTCGTAGGATTTGGGGAGTGATTCAGATGTATAGTTTTGTAGAAGTTTATCGAAAATCGATTGATCGATCAAAATTTTCAGAGTTTGGAAGTTGATGAAATGAGTTGACGTTTCATTCAATTCGATATGTTGCTAAATAAACGTAGTTTAAAAAGTAGATATTTTCAAATTGAAAAAAAATCAGTGTAGTTGGCAACAATGTTGGAAAAAAATGTTAATTCTTCGGATAAATTCTGAATCTATTCAATTTTTCCAATCCATGTCCTCGAAATCTCCATTAGATTAGTAGATTACTCATTTCTGATTTATTTTTCCAATATGCCGATATTTTCGGAGGGGGGAGGGGGGAGGTAGGATGTGTGTACTTCTGTAAATCGTTCGCTGAAGAGATTATCTTCATATTATTTTTGATCGATCGAAAGCTGTAAAACCGAATACCGAAATTGAAACCGATTACTGAACCGAAAAGAGAAAACCAAACTTTTATCCCGAAAACTGAAATTAAACCGAAAAAAAAATAGTTTAATTTTTTCGAATTTTTATTGTTTTTTGAGCAATTTTTTTAATTATGGCTTTTTAGCCGAAATTCCCGAATGAAAACAGGACCAGAAAAAATCCAAACCACTCAGAACGTTAATTTAAAATTGAATTTCATGAAATCAATAACCTCTTTTGGGAAAACTTTTCCAAAAATGATGAAAATTTTGGAAAAGTTGACATTTTTTTGTTGGAAAAATTGGAATTTTTTTAAAAAAAATTTGAGAAAATCAGGACTGTGAAACGTAACGAAACGAAATACTCGACAAAATAACGAAAAGAATTGAGAAAAACGAAACGAAATAAGAAATTGTTTCATTTTTTCGGTTTTTATTATTTTTAAAGCAATTTTTCATGATTTTTTGTCAAAATTCACGAATGAAAGCAGGACCAGACCAAGGCCAAACCATTCACAGGGTAAATAGAGCCAACTACCACTCTTTCGAAAACGGCAACGTCGATTTAAAGTGGAAATTCGTAAAAAATACGATGTATTTTAGGAAAATTTTTCAAAAAATGTTGATAAATTTGGAAAAATTGGTATTTTTTGTTGAAAAAATTTAAGGGAATCAGGTTGTGAAACGTAACGAAACGAAACATTTAGCAAAATCACGAAAAACAACTGAGAAAAACAAAACGAAATGAGTGAATAACAAAACAAAAATCAAACGAAACGAAAAAATGAAATGTAAGGAAAAGAAAAACGAAACGTTAAAATTTTGGAAATAACGAAACGAGAAATTACAAAATTATTTTTTTTATTTTTTTTTTTTGTCAAATTGTAATAAAATTTGAAGAAATATTTTGCACTTTGCATTCGTAATCGCATAAAAAATTTTAAAATTTCGCTTTTTTTGTATATTAATTTTTTGACTTTCCATTGAAAAATTTTCTTTTTTTGCCAAATTTTTCCATCCAGCAAGAAAATTAACATCTGATGAAAAAATTGAATTTTGTTTTGGGCATAGAATCGAATTCTGTATAAAATTTTCATATTTTGTTGAGTACCCAACATTATTATGATGAAAAAGACAACGAAAAACAGATACGAGTATAATAACGAAATTCACAAAAAACAAAATAACGAAACGAAATGAAAAACTGAACCAGGCAAAATAACGAAACGAAAACGAAAAAATCGATCGACTTCAAAACGTAATAACGAGAAAAAAGTTTCGTTTCACAGCCCTGAAGGAAACTTGCATTCAAAACCAAAAACTGAAAAAACCAAAAGTACGAGAATTGAACGCCTTCGATTGCAGTGATGAGCAAGATCACTTTCAAAATGATCTAAAGATCAAAATCACTTCAAAAAAGCAAACACAATACGAAAAAATAATTCTTTTGAAAATAATTTGTGAATTTAATGATCTTTTGGTCTTGAACACATCGAAAGATCATTTCCAAAGGAGATCTTAGATCGCGATCATGTGATATTTTTTGCAAAGTGATCTTGTCCATCCTTGCTTCGATATAGTTCTTCACATAAGATCAAGTTCCTTTCTTGAAAAGTGAAGACTATTCGTGAACGATGAACGATTACTGTTATTTGAATGTAGTTAGAAGATTTGTGAACAGCTGAATAATTTCTGATTTTTTCACATTTATCTGAACCTGATAATTCTTACGTTGATTTCGAAAGAAATATACAAGTTTAGCTCGGTTTTAGAAATGATTCGTTCTCGTAAACGACGAATAAATTCTGCAACAGTCATCGAATTATTTCCGTATGAATAATGATTGCGTTTGTATACGAATGATTCATTATTTTTCTTGATGAAATCGTTGATATTTTTAGAAGTTTTTATCGCGATTTGTTGTTTTCTATTATTTCAAATAAAGCCAGATGAATACTTGTAAAGGAAACCAGATATGAATAATTAGTTGCTTGAAACTGCCTACTGAGAAATATTTGCAATAGCAATGTCAGTATTCTTACTTCTCTTTTCCTCTGGTCACTTCTCATGTGCTTTGAAAAATTCAGAACACGATTGGTTTATAGTCTTGAAATTGTATTGAAAAAAGAGTCGAAAAAATCTTCAAGTTGACTGAATATTCTGATACTGAAGAGCCAAATTTTTTTTTTGAATAGCTTGACAAGTTTTTTTTCAAGTCTTACAATTAGAAAGTCGATATTACTTATTTATTATTTTATGTATGAGTATTTAAAATTTTCCCTTCTTTTTTGAATCGTAACAACTTTACAAAATACATTAATTAATTTTTGTTCATTTTTTTTTGTTTTAGAAAAAAAATGTACGACGTATTAAAAATACCGAAGTAAGATTAATAGATTTTGGCAGCGCTACCTTCGATCACGAACATCATAGTACTATCGTGTCGACGAGGCATTATCGAGCTCCAGAAGTCATTTTAGGTGAGTTTAATAAACAAGTTTTCCCTTTTAGAATATAAAAAAATAGTTTTACTAATTCTTGACGAATGCTTTGATTACAGAAATTGGATGGGCTCAACCATGCGATGTATGGTCAATCGGATGTATTATTTTTGAATTATATTTAGGTATAACTTTATTCCAGACACATGATAATCGTGAACATTTAGCCATGATGGAAAGGATACTAGGATCGATTCCTTATAGGTATGTGCTAGTCGCATTTGGCAATTTTTCATTATTATTTAAACGAAGTGTTTTGATGAAATTGTGACGTTTATTTTCATCTTTCAATTTTATAGAATGGCCAAGAAAACGAAAACCAAATATTTCTATCATGGTAAACTAGAATGGGACGAAAAAAGTAACGCTGGACGATACGTTAGAGAAAATTGTAAACCACTTCATGTAAGTTTTGCCACAAATTTCACGTTGATTATTTCGATAACTGATTTTCTTACTATTTTGTGTTTTTTTCTTTATTTTACAGAGGTATCAAAATTGTGACGACGAAGATCATCGTTTATTATTTGACCTTATCGCTTTAATGTTAGAATACGAACCAAGTAAACGTATCACATTGGGCGAAGCACTACGACACCCGTTTTTTAACAAAATACCAAACCACCAACGATTGGAGACGTACGAGAGAAGTCATTCGCTATCGAGATGAGAACGATTTAAACCGCCGTATTGATGGAAACCGGATCAATATGGAGGTTGCGATGTACCATTCGTTAATTGTACTGATAATATTCGTATTTTTTAAATGCATCGAAATGAATTTAACGGCTTTGTTACGGTTTCGTCCGAACACCGGCTAATATTACGAATCATATTTTTTTCTCGCAATTCCGCGATGACATTGTTTTCTGTGACTTGAGTGAATATTATCGCGTTAAGAAAAATTTTATCGTTATTTTTCTCTCTCGAAGTATTCATTTCTTTCTCTTTTTTTTTGCATTATGTATTGCGTACGTACGTAAAATACGGTTTATCGATGATAGCAGCTCGCCATCGTACGAGTGTAAATTTGAAAAGTGAATGTTGTTCGTTGGTCGTGTTTGTAATGATGATATTTAAATGTTAAGCGTATTTTTAATTTATTTTGTACATATATACAAATTTACAAAATAGAAATGTAATTTAAAAAAATAAATTTTCATTATGTTAACGAGTGGATTATTTTGATGTGTAAATGGATGTTTGCTTTATATACGAGTCGAGCTTCGTTTTGAATAATTCGCTCTTGATGGGATCTTGAAGGTTACATATCGGATTTCGTACTACGTAGTTGACGTACACCTGAAATAATGAAATTATTTTGAAATATATTCGAGGTTGCTGGCATCAACACTATGATAATGTAACGCGTCATACGGGAAGCGAGAATAGGAATTATCGAACGATTGGCTACGGTTGGAAATACGTAGAGATGCAAGTTGACAGGTTTAATTGTGTTACTTACGTTACTATACAACTGTTGCAATACTTCTCGAACTTTTTGAGCATTAACGTCGGTATTTAGAACGAATTTTAATCCGGTTGGTGTTTCGAAAAAATGTAAAGCGTATTTGTTAGTTCTGTAGCAGAGGAAACCTTGCTTCAAGTCGTATGGCGATATCTTGGTGACGAAATTTTTTATGGAGAATAACATACCGTACATGAGCTTGGCTTCCTACGAATAACAAAACCAAAAACATCAGGTAATTGTTCAACAGCGAAGAATTTCAAAGTGCTGATGACTTACTTCATCTTTCGATATCCCGGATTGCTTTTGACGGTTCCATTCAGAGTAAAATAGCAATTTTCCTCCTTTATCGAATATATAAAGGTTATAAATCATCGGTGAAATGATGTGGTGAAATTTTTAAACAGAATTTAACTTATTTTACGCCTTTTTTGCAACTTTTATACAAAATTCCACTTTCAATTTGCAATTTGTTGATTATTTTGATAAGAAAAATTTCCACAAATAAAAAACACAAACTGTGTTTTGTTTTTTAGTTCTTAAATTTCACTAGCGAAGCGCTACTAAAAAATTCCACAGATAAATATCTTGAGAAACAAAATTACTTGATAAGAGGAAGTAAAGTTGATGTTTTTTGTTTTGAAAAAGAGAAAAGATGTACGCGTAGTTCAGAAATTAACTTCATTTTGTTGTATATTTTGTAAATTTTAACTATTTTTAAATTTTAAATGATCAAACTAATATTCAATCGAAGAACTGTGTCCAGTAACTTCCTTCGTAAGTATCGCACAACTGTATAAGACATTAATTCAAGCCCACGATCGAATGATTTACGTAAGATTTCTCTTGTTCTAGATTCTACATTTCATCAGTAATCATTGATACAGACATAGATAAAGTGAGATTTCGATCACAAGTGATCGAATGGGTGAAAATGAATAACAGTATTGTAGATACATCACTGAATATGGATGCAGAAGGAATGCTAATGAAACCAGAATGTCTTCTGGATTTACATTGTATGAATCCAGTAAGTAGAGATTTTCTTATTTTCGTATCATATTCAAGGTTTCTAGAAAATCAAGTATATGTTTATTTCAGGACTATATGCCGAAATTTGATCACGGAGAGTTCAGGTTTCTCAACAGCCTAGATACGAGAGGTTTTCAAAAATCGCCTATCAAAGATGTCCTCCATAAATCGCTTACTTCTGTGCCTAAAAACGTATGTGTTTTTATTCATAGTATATTTTAAATCGTTTACGTAGTTCTGAACTGAACATTATGTTTGATTGCAGAATGTCAATTTCCCGCTCACAACCAAAGTAAACTCTACAGAAAAGCCATACCAATGTGACACTTGTAAGAAGACCTTTTCGCAGCAATCAAATTTATGCAAACATATCCTCATTCATTCGGGACTCAAGCCTTATATCTGTGATATATGTAGTAAACGGTTTACCCAACAGGCTAATCTGGTTAAACACCGTAGAATACACACAGGCGATAAACCATTCGAATGTAAAGTATGCGGTCGTTGTTTTTCGCAAAAAGCCAACCTAAATAAACATTCTTTACTGCATACAGGAGAGAAACACTTCCGGTGTGAGTTTTGTGATAAATCTTTCGTACAGCAGGCGAATTTAGAACGTCATCGACGAACGCACACTGGTGAAAAACCATATTCTTGTACCATTTGCGATAAAAGATTCACTCAAAGAGGTAATTTAACCAAGCACACGTTGATTCATTCCGTGAAAAGTGATCAAGCTCCGGATCACTTTGCACCGCCTAAACAAATAAATAAAATGGATGTTGGGGTCAGTCCGTTTCGTAAAACTGAATATGATCCGAATATGGCGCTCAAATTAGGGGGTTATGATAGTTACCAGTTCAGCGTTCCTGTTATATTATCCACGAAGGAAGGCTTTTTTCTGAAACGTTTATAAACTATGTCAATTTTTTAAATCCGAAAAATAACGTGTAATTACGTTGGGTGTTTTTTTTAACTTTACAGTATTACAGTGTAGTAATCTTATGTAAGTATGTTGTAGTAAATTATTTATATCTAGTCGGTACTCTGAACGATGTATATTTTAGGACCGGTTTAATTTTGTGAATTTATCTGTTTTTTTTCTAAATTCAGTATGTTATGAATATGATGAATGTACGTATTTTTTAACCACATCTGCGTTCTGGTTTTGATTTTCTTTTTTCAAAAACACGTTTTGTAAATGCTGCAATTAAACAAATTTTGTTTAAAATTAGTAGTATTTTATTTCAAAGTATTTTATCAATAAGGCTTACTCCAATTACGGCCAATAGCGATGGGACAGATCGAATGTCTGATGATATTATTTGATCTTTGGACGATGTCATCAAACCATACCAAAGCAGTTCCTTTTTCGGGTTTTACTGCGATATTATTTTGAGGAAAGATTGTCGAACCTCCTCTGATCACATCGCTCATCTGAAAATATGAGAATCGTTGAAGTGGTCGTGAAATTATGGATAAATGTACTGTTTTTTTTGAAAATTGGGATTTCATTTACGTGAAATAAGGCTGTACTGTATTTTCCAAGATCTGCATGTTCCTTTTTCTCCTAAGAAATTAAAAAATTAGTTCATGTTTTTAAACATTCCATCGATGTACCATTCATTAGTTATTTTCAATTCAATTCTTGATAATTATGTACGAAATGTACCTCAAAATCAGCATAGGATCCTCCAACGTGGTATTTATGTAATTGAAATAGATCTTTCGAATTTGCTCGAGATCCGATCATATCATTAACTCTGTGAGATATTTTAACGATTTCATCATAATCGTTATCTCCAAAGGTAGCCAATTCAACTTGATCGTATTTAATTTCTGAATCTTCTTCCATCACTACCTCTTGTAACTGTATTAACAGATTGATTGTTAAAATATTAATTCTGAAGTATTTGAATTTTTTCTAGAAATGACTTACTCGTTCCTTGGACTTTTCCTTCAGAAACTGTATCTCTGAATCGTACAACACATCCCTGAATAAGCTTATTTGAGGAATGATAGAAATTAATTCTTCTTTCAAAGGAGCTATTTTCAGATAATGGCTATTCTTATGATTATAACGGCACCTCAGGTATGAAATACGAGAAAGTTCAACTTGTGTAGTTACTGTATTGCAAAGGTGTTTGATATTTAGGAAAATTTCCAGCTTTTTTGACATCTAAAACAATTCATTTTAGTTTTTAGGTAGAAATTATTGAAATATTAAAAAAAAATTCAACAAATGGTAACACTGATTTATTGCAAAAATCTCATCCCTGTAAATATCCCCACCTCGGCTCATTTGTTCTTTGTTTGCAGTTTGGAAATAACGTGTTTTTTAGTGAAACATCTCTCTTTTTACTTGTTGAATGTGAATGATAATAATTATTTATCGAATGTCGGAAATATTTTTGCGAATAAGAATACAATAGTGCATTCGTTTGATGTTCAATCAACGTAAATAAATGATTTCTTTTGAAATGTAAGATGTCGGTTGTGGTCGTCGTAAGTGTATCGTATTCATCGTATTTCGGATTTGAATTTCGTTGAAATGTGTTCCGTCGTTGTCTAATTTTACCCTATATTATGAGTAAGTATTTTACTATTTAACTTTTGATTGAAATTGGAAGAAGGAGAAGAACTAACGTTACATTTCTTTACATGTATTGAAATCTGTGACGTCACAGACAACCATGAAAACAAATTTACATACGCTTTTTTCGTGATTCGGTGGAAGTTCAAGATGGATTATATTCTCCAGAGCTTTCGCTTTTTCATCATTGGGATTCTTTTTAATGTACGCTGATATGGATTCAACTGCTAAATCAGATTCGCCTATCGAAAATCATACCGTATTTATACAATGATCATTCTAAAGCGAAACGCTGCAAAATAACGATGAAAACTTCAACCTTCGATGTAAGAAGTGTACGAAATGTAGTATAAAACTTGGGATAATTGCTCTTCGTTTTTGACATGTTCGACGAAGTATTTCTGTAACGCAGACAGTGCCCACTGAAGAGACAGTTTATAATGAACGGTGTCGAAACTTCTTTTAGCCATCATTAAACATTCACTAACTACAAAAATTAATTTGGAAATTATTTCGTGTTGATGAAATCTACTTCTTCCATGTACTCAGGATTACGCTCACAGTCGAGCTTCGTATTTGTAGTTATTCCTTTGAATTTGCCATTCACTAATGAAGTTGCTTCCATGTCGTGAATAATTTGTATATTGATAATCGAATCCATAACACCGTCCATATCTTCCATGGTGGGCCATGTTGCATTATTGTTATTTTTCATATTGTAAATAACACCTAGTCAAACAAAATATGAAGTTGAGTTTACTAGAAAAATAGAAATTGTGAGTCAGGTTCGAGATGATCGTACTTGCAGCTGAATTCTTTTGTGTTTCTGCGTGCCAGTATGGCCACCAAGTGTTGAGCTTTTGAAGAAAATTAAACAGGCTGATATGATTACTCAAATGTAATTCAGGATTTTCCGCATTACGATTGTGTTCTTCCTCCCATTCGTTTAAATGGCTGCATGAATATTATTTAAAAGACGTTATTTTTAAAAATATATTCATTTTTGTTTACTTACCCTTCTAAAAATTCCACTCGAGCTTTCTCAGTTTTAATATACTCTTGTATTGTTTCAATTACCAGATCGACGGAGGATAGCAGTGCCTTGGTTCTCAATGGAGAAGTGAATATTAAATCTGCATCGAGTCTAGAAACCCCTGCAAATACTGACACAAGTAGTAAGTAGAATTTTAACATTTTTTATGCCTCACGTTGGCATCTACCGATGAAAAAATTGATATTTCTGTATACGCGGTACTCGATTGAATACTATTGTCACTGTGTAAAAATTTCTGCTCTCAATACACATCTTTCTTGTTTATTTAACGCAAATGTGGATCGATTCTGCAATAATTTATAACTTGTTATGATTTTTCACAGCTTGTTTGAATTTGCGAACAATTTTGAAACTTTTTGCCATGGTAGTTTGCTGGTTCGGTTTTTTGGTAACATAAAATTCATAATGCTGAATGTAAAATCACGTTTGTATTTTCTATTGGAGTACTTATGAGTTATGAAATAGGTGGAAAGAAGTTACGAGTAATTACAGCAATTCATGATATGGTCAATTGGTTATCTTAAAATTCTCCTTTTGAAATACATATAGGTGTCATTTTCTTTTAATTTGGTTGTATACTTGTGTAGGTATTTTGGAGTTTTTAAACGAATTAGTTGAACTGGTTTCAAAAATCCTTTTAAGACTTATTTGATTCCTCGATCTGAACCATTGTGTGAAACCTGTGCCGAAAATTTCCAAAAAATATTAAATTCCGCATATTTGAAATGAAAAAATGTAGAAAGATGATTCTGTTATCTCATCTTACCCCATTTTTCTCCTATAACGACAGGGCAAGCGCAATGATCTACTTGAAAATTTTGGGATCCGTCGCCATAAACGTTATACCAAATGATCGCAGCACCTTTGGCTGGTTTGACAGATAGATTAATTCGAGTGAAAACTGTCTCACCTCCTAAGATGACGTCGTTGAACTGTAATAAAACCATTCAAATGGTAAAATATTGCGATTTTTGAAAATACGAGTGCGTTTGAATCGCTTACGTAGAATAACATCGATGCTACTCGATTCCCATGAGTTTTAACATCCATGGCGTTCTGAAATTTGACGAGGAAATTCATCATTAGGTACCTACATTCTATGATTCTACAAATACATAATATTACATTTGGTTTTTTTTTCAATGAAATTATTCGATCAAGATTTGGCAGAAATTTTTTATCGAACAAAGATTTTATTTTTTATTCAAATCGTTCGCGAACGGTTATGACCTCAATTTGAAAGATATTCTCATTTTTCAGTTACAAGGTTTGAGAACGTGAGATTAATTTATTGGAACGAATCATATTTTTGTTTAATCATTGGCAAAATTTTTTCGATTTCAATTTGAATGATTTCCAGACATGGGCAAGTTCATCAAAAAAATGAACGAAATCGTTCACGTTCATTGCCTAAAAAAAATGAACGAAATCATTCAAGTTCATGGGCCAAAAAAAAAGTGAACAAAATCGTTCAAGTTCATTTTGTAAATTTTGTAAATGAACGAAAGTTCATTGTCGTTCATTTTGCTTTTTTGTGTTTTTAATCAAGATATTTAATTCAAATATAAGTACAACGAATTTATGAAATTTTTAAGTAAAAAAAAAGGGTTTGAAATCTGAAAAAAATTTCCAGTCCATGAAAGTCTAAAACAACCTGACAGAATGTCTGAAGGTCAGCGTAATCTCTGAAATTTTCTATGTCCAAAAAGTCTAAAGGTTTTATCTGACAAAATGTCTGAAAATCAGTGTGACAGAATTTCGGATAGGAATTCGCAGATTTCGATTCATGCTAAAAAT
>FIZU01023460.1:0-13275 GCA_900064475.1 Pseudococcus longispinus | reverse complement strand
TACTGTCTACTATTCCTGCAAGTTTGAAAAAATTTGGTTGAAAACTGCCAAAAATAGAAATTTTAAAGAAAATCCACATTTAACTCCTCCAAAAGAGGTTAGGGTTGAGATATCGAGCTAAAAATTTTGTCACGGGGGTTTTAGATCACAAGGACCAACTTCCACAAGATAATTTCAAATCGGGTGCTCAAGGCCAAATCATCCCTATAAACCCGGCTACGCACTGGGGCTTGAAGGCACTTTTTACAATTTAGTTGAGAAAAAAATGAAAATTATTTTCTCATTAAAAGGAACAATTTCGGGGGTGGGGATAAATTCAAAAGTTGAAATGAAAAGCCACCCTAATCCGTAATACGTAATAACTTGGACAATCGTCCATTTATGGGTATCCATACCTATCTAATTTCATACATACGTCCGTGGGTATTCATAGAATAGGGTTTATCAATTGTTTGTTTGCATAAAATAATGGTCTAAACGTAGGTACCTATTTACCTCGCATTGTTCTTATGTATTGCCACCGCAGATTTCGAATTGGTCAATATGTTACCGTTCAAGGGGATGTGGTTAGTCATACAAACATTAGCCATGTAACCGCAGAAGATGGAGGTGAATATTCATGCATAGCTGAGAACAGAGCTGGAAAAACTACGCATTCTGCCAGACTGAATATATATGGTAAGAGTTTACTGAGCTCTGCGTCTAATTTATGTTTATTCTTTCAAATTAAAAGGCAATTGTGCTATCTTTTTACGTAACGAAACACATTGTGTTCTCGGGTAGGTATCATTTATGGATTCTGACGTTTATGACGTACTTACGTGATATATTTTTTCTGCTATTACATTTAGAATTTTTTTTATCGAAATTTTTTTCTTTATAGAAAGCGAAAAAAAACGTTATGAAATATTTATCGAGTGAAATTCGTAAAGTATAGTTGTAACTTGTGATATCGTTGATATTTATTAAAAGAACGATTCGTTTTAAAGAATTTCAATAAAAATTGAATATTTTTCTCGAATTTAAAAATTATTCCCAAGTTGAAAAATTATCCGAATATTTTTCTCGTATGTACCTACGAATCGAAGAAAAGAAAATATTTTTAGATTAATTTAAGATATGCGAAATTCGAGTCGAATAAAATTACAGTTTATTGAAAAAATATTTTGAAAAGTGGGAAAATGCTCAGAGCGTATCGATAGAGGATTTTTAATGTTGAAATTTTTTTTAATTTTAGGTTTACCTTACATTAGAGCTATACCAAAAATAACAGCTGTGGCAGGCGAAGTTCTACAATTGAAATGTCCAGTATCTGGATATCCCATCGAACAAATAACATGGGAGAAAGGTTGGTATCTAATTAAATGCTTCCTAATTTTGGAGTAGTTTTTAAAAAAAAATACTAATGAAAATTTGAAAAATAATTTTTCCAGATAGACGCGAGTTGCCTGTCGATTTAAGGCAAAAAATACTGAACGGTGTTTTATACATTGAACCGGTTCAAAAAGCTACTGATTCTGGAACGTACACTTGTAATGCTCGAAATAAACAAGGTCAAAGTGCTAGAAGAAGTGGAGAGGTTTTCGTCATAGGTATGAATTTTTACAATTTGTTTTTTGGATCCTTAATATGCCACTTTTATTTCAAAACTGTTTTAATAATCCAAATTTTTGACCATCTGTAATCTATTTTAGAAGAGAAGGGAGGGGTGGTAGGAAATTAAATTCGAGGATAAAAATTTTCAAAAAAATCCAGAACTCGGATAAAGGAATATTCCGAGTCCTGAAGAATAGGTCGCATAAGAATTTCGTCCACCTGAAATAATAACAAAATAACGAAGACACGACAAAGAAAGAAAATATCGAATAATTTCTCCTCTTGAAATCTCACACAGTTGGAAAATCTATCCATAGTTGTTTAAATTGGGTCACTGTATCGAAAGATAGATGGTTTTAAACTGATGGTTAGAACCTGTCATTGCATTTCACCAGCAAAACATTCATTGACTATTCGAATTCGAATATTCCATTTTCGAGAGGAAATTTAAATTAAATTTTGTCGACGTCGCATTGTCAATTTTCAAAAAATGAAGGAATTTCGTTTCAAGAAAGTCTGGAAAGTTTAAATTAGGGGGAAAAAGAATAATAAAGTGACGAATCGAATCGAATTGCTGAAAAATAATTACACTTTGAAAACTTCATTTGCATTAGATACTTACATAAATGATTTATTCGCTGCGACAATATCAATTTGAAATGAATTTTAAACGTCTTTTTGATGAAATTTGAGTGATTGATTTGTTTTTTCGATTTCGAAACAGGATAATAAAAGATGAGAGAAAACAATATTTTACCTTATATTTTATAGATAGGTACTACCTTATTGTACTTACTTACATAATTCTAAGTGATTTAAATTAAAAGTAGGTATTTTCAGGTATAAAATCTTCTGTAATTCAATTTGAATTTCGATATATCGCACATCTGGAGTAATAATGTGGTTTTCTCAAAAAAACAAATTTTTGAAAAACTTTATTTTAGAAATTCTTAGGTACAATTTGAACTTTTTTTCGGAATTTCAAGGGTTATTCTAACTCTAAATCTAAAAGTTGGATCCTGGTGGCGGGAGGGGGGGTCAAAATTTGTGAAAATTGTCGAACTAGGTATCGAAATGTGTTTTTTTTACTTTCCAAGACCATTTTGGATGTAGGTACCTACTTATAAAATTCAAAAAAGATCCCAATAAGGAGAGGGGTCGACTCAATGAAAAATGCTGAACTAGATGTCCAAGTACATATTTTTTGACCTCTTGGAATTCATTTGTGAGGTAATTTTTGACCGAATTTCCAAAAAGATGAGAGAGCAAGAATAATTTTTTTCGACGTTATCAAGTGAGATATAAAAAATTTTATTTTTCGACTATCTAATTCATTTCTTGATGTCATTTCATCAAAAAACAAAAACGAAAGTGCTTTGAAGCGAGGCCAGGTTTCACTCAAAATTTTGGAGATCAATTGTTTATCAAAATGCATATTTTCTGCTTCTTAAGTCCATTTCTTGAGTAATTTTGACCATTATGAATATTTTGAGTCAAGTCTTTTCCTCTTGGACTTTTTTCGGTTGTATTCGCATTAACGCCTAATTTTGTGCCTGGGAGAGATTTGATCTACTTTCATTTTCCTGCGTGAAATTTGCTACAAATTGAAAAAAATTTCACTCAACTAGATACTCACCTTTGAAAAGAAGACCTCAATTTCATCTCCCTCCAATTTTTTTATAATTGCCATTTAAAAAAGAAAGATGTTGAATTTTTGGGTTTGTAATTCAGATATTTTAGGACCTCAAATGACCTAAAATTTAAAATTTTCATACTTTTACAAAATGAAAAACGAAATGAAGAAATTATGGGAGGATTTTTGACATACAGTGAAATTCGCGCAGGAAATCTGTTTTCAAAGTTTTTCAGATTTTCAACAAATTTTTTTCAAATCCTTCTTGGTCTATTATTTAGTGGGTATTTTTGAGGGGAAATTTTTATTTGCTGAATTTTTCAAACAGGAATACATATGAAATATCTTACAGAAATTTTTGAAAAAGTTTACACCTTAACAATCATTCTCACGAAATTTTCATCTTTGATTCTTGTGTTAAGATCAAGGTAAGAATGAAAATTTTTCGTTTTCCCTTGTAAGGAACTTTCACAGTGTAGAAGGACGAAAAATTTCCTCCCTTAATTTTATTTTACCTCAGGAATCGTCATTTTTCAAAAAAATTGATTAATATTGAGAACTGATTTCCTGCATAAATTTTCAGATCAAATCGAAAATTTCCTTATCATTTTTTCATTTTGTTTTTTACTTTACAAAAGCATAAAAAATTTCAATTTTGTGTCATTTGAGCCCCTAAAATATCTGAATTACATACTCACCATTTCAACTTCTATTTTCTAAAAATGGCAATAACAAAAAAATTGATGAAAGAAATTGAAATTACTGCACTACATCACAGATTTCAGTTAGGAAAATTGAAGTAGGTAATTTTGATTCGATCCTACTTCTTGTATGAAATTTTAATTTTCAATGGTCAAGATGAACTTGTGCACCAACTTGACCTCAGTTTACATGATGCAATGAAAGTGCTCGTCCATTTCTTCTCACCTTCCTCGAACTTCTTTGAAATTCTGATCTAAAATCATCTCAAAAATGGATTCTAGATGTGAAAAAGCATACACTTGAATATTCAATTCAAAATTTTGAGTTGAACCTTACTCATCCATCCTTGGGTTGCCTTTTAATTTTTTAAAAATTAAATAACATCAGAAACGAGCTCAAAAGAGGTCAAAAAAATACATCGGTCGAAAAATTATAAATTTTGCTTCTACGAGACCTTTTCATATATGTCTCTTTTTGAATTAGGTGTTGGGGTATTAATTAGTTCGTAATTGAGGGGTTGGTTTAAAGCACAACCATAATCAAAAATCACAAAAAAAAATTTACACCCTTTCCAATTTTTGAAAGAAAGTTTTACGTGAAAAACAACGGTGACATTGGTGTCCAATCAAATTAATCCATCATCAGTATTTTCCAGTTTCAAAAGTACCTACGTCTTTGAGCTGAATTTCTTTGAAAAACTGTCATAGCCAACATTTTTAAAGGGTAACTTGTACCTACCATTTTTCAAAATTTTCAATTTTTTCCCAACATTTTTTGCAGAGCTGACTGCCAAAATTTTGAAAATTCCTAAAATCCTTAATGCTTTATTTAGGCATTTTGTCGCTTTTGATTGAGTTCTCAACGAATATTTGGGGTAAAATTTGAAATAAGCTCATTTTTTCATGTTTTTAATTCATTATTCGAGAAAAAAAATGCATAATTATCACACGATATCAAAAAAATGGTCAGAAAAAAATTTTTATACAACAAAATTTTCGAAAAAATTGAAAAAATTATAAAACTTGGTATGCACGGGCAAAATTTTTCCAAAAAATGATAATTTTTACGGCAAAAACAGGCATTTTTACCATATTTTTCAATTTTTTTTTTGAAAAATTGAAGAAAATCCGTTAAAAAATCCTTGAAATTTTTTCAACGAGTCAAAACTCCTCAACTTGGAGGATAAATTCTTAAGGTTGGCAGCTCTGATTTCTGTAAAGCAAATTTGGCGAACGATTATCACACACTGAATCAAATTTTCACTCACCAAATATAATTTGAGAATGTCATTTTCATCTCTTGTAAAATTTGATTTTTTTGACTATGATTGTTTTTTAAATCAACCATTCAATTAGTAGATTTTATGTTATTTAAAAAATGGTTTTTGAAAAAAAAAACTTTACTCTCGAGCATTACTAACATCTCTCGATTCCGTGTAAAATTTTTCTTGGGGAAAAAGCTGAAAATTTCAAACAAAAAATACGTCGAATTAAAGGCCAAAAAACACAAAAAAACACTCGAAAAAAATATGACCTATTACCTCAGACGTGCGATATAACTTTACTTAGTGAAATAAAAGGCACATAAACGTAGGTACCTATAGATAGTAGGTACATAGATGAACAGGCAGGAAACCCCTGATAACCTTGTAACATGGCGTAACCTGTATATTTGTACTTTTCAGTACCTCCTAAATTAAACCCAATACCCTCGCACAGAGTGCTGAACGTTGGCGAAAGGGCTAGTCTAACGTGTTCGGTGATTAAAGGAGACTTGCCGCTAACTATAACTTGGAGTAAAGACGGCTATCTTTTAAAATCTAAACACCGCTCGACCATCACACAGGTAGACCAGTACAATAGTTTACTGGTGGTCGAAAGCGTTGACCCGCAACATTCGGGCAATTATTCTTGTGTCGCGCGTAATCCGGTCGCCGAAGAGATAATTACGCAACATCTTATGGTCAACGGTAACTTAATTTAAGATTTTTTAACTAATTATTAAAATTTTTCTTTTTTATTTCAATGTATTCCAGTTCCTCCTAGTATTGAGCCTTTTTATTTTCCGACGGATGGTTTACAAGAAGGCTCTAGAACAAGAGTTGTGTGCGGCATAAGTCGAGGAGATCCTCCCCTAGAAATTAGTTGGCTTAAAGACGGTTCGGCCGTTTCTTCGAAAAACGGAGTCAACATATCTACCCTTGACCCGTATTCTAGTCTGCTCAGCATTTCTAGCCTTACGGCGTCACATTCCGGTGAATATACTTGCGTAGCGGTCAATCCCGCCGCACAAGTGAGGTACTCCTCAAAACTACAGGTTAAAGGTAACTCTCACTCTAAAATTACAAAACACCAGCAAATTTAGAGCCCAATAAGTGTGTTTATCTTTCCAACGCTTTTGGCACATACACCCGCAGAATAAATTATTAAAGGAATCCGTCGTTTCTTTCACCATAAGGTAATTGCTGCACTTTTTTGGTTGGTTTTTTTTATTTTTCATTTTTTATTTCCTTCACACACGTACGTCTTACGCGTCTCTTTATTATTTATCTCCTTGAAACGGTGCCCACACTTCGTCGATGATTTGTTCACCTTGTTGCAATATTATGTACTCGAGGAGTGCCGTAGATAAGCCAGTTTTTCCCCCCGAAATTATCCGCGGGGCTTTCTTTTTCTGGCTCACTCGATCTCGACGTTCGAGCTCGAAAATGCAAATCAAAACGACTCGATGAATAATTACCGAAATGAAAAAGTTTCGCTTTTTGGTCGTTTCAACAACGTTGTTAAAAATTAGCTATACGAGCTATTCACTAGTTGGATTTATGTATTGTTGGAAAACCGCGTCGAGTGGGGTTTTCCTATTTCGTATACATAACGAATCAGAAGACCATGTTTTTTTTCTCTCGTTTTATCTACGGCACTTATGAAATTTCCCACAAGAGGTATAGCTGGGATTTATTCTGTAAATTATTTCGAATTTCTCTACACATAAAAAGCTTTGCATGATTTTTTTTTTCTATCCCCCTTTTATTATAATTACTTACTCGTAGAATTGAATGTGTAGATATTGCTTTTTTGAAAATTTGAATAAGAGTGGATTTTTTTTTCGTGAAGTAATGAGTTTCTGTGGTCGATGAAAATTGACGTTGGTTAAGTTGTCTCGAATTCGAGGTAATTTCGAGTACTTTGTAGGTGGTTTTTTTTTTTTGGTGCATGGAGAATGGTAGGTAGTTTCTTTTGTGGCGAGTACGAGCTTTGATTTTTTCACGCATCAGCACATACATAGTTCGCTTTAATTGAAATAGATATTTTAACGTAGATACGTAGTAGTTTACCTAAATATAACTTTAATGTATAGAATATACGAGTAAAGTTAAGTGAGCATGGTGAATAACTATTAGAAATTTATACAGTCGTTGGTAATTAATAATAACAAAAATTTTAATTTTTCTTTCGATTTATTACCCAACTACTCAAGACTCAGACATAAATATTATTGAAAAAATGAAAATTCGACAGTCTTATTTTTTTTTTAATTACCTAATCAATTTTCCTAAAATCGCAGAAATTAAAAAAATTTAAATACCGTGAATTTTTTTGAAATATTTTATAAACGTAATTAACTATTTACAAAAAAGTAAAAAATGTTATAAAAATTGTAGAATTATGAAATAATGTGAATTTAAAAAATCATTTGGCTTCAGAGAATCTCAGAAATTCACCTAGTCCAAAAAGTGTTGGTCCAGCTGCCGATTCAAACACAAATCAGGCAATGAAATTTTGTGAAAATTACGAATTAATGACAAAAATTGTGAAAATTGTTGAGATGTGCGATAAAAATGATCAACAAATCATAAAAGTCGTCGAAAATGTTGGAGAAATTGACAAAATTTTTACAAAAATTGGTAAAAATATTGTAACAACTGTCAAAAAGTCATTAAAATTGTCGAAAATTCCGTTAAAATTTCTTAAATATTCGTGAAAATTTGTAAAAAAATGTATTAAAAAAGTCAAAAAAAGGAATAAAAGTATCAAAAATCTCATAAAAAATGTGAAAATATTTCTAAAGTTTGTTGAAAAATGTTGTAAAAGTGGTTAAAATGCTACAAAATACCTACGTCAAAATTCACAGATATTTATTAAAATTAGTAAAAATAATGCAAAAATGGTAAAAAAAAATTATGAAAATTTCGGTTTTGTGGAGTTTTCTACAATATTTTTATCGATTTTTATAACAGTTTCAAGAATTTTCATAAAATCTTCGACGATTTTCATGATTTCTGGAATGTTTTTACTTCATTTTTATTAATTTTGCAAACATTTTGACAACTTTAGCAACGTTTTTAACGATGTTCAGGATTTTTTGATACTTTTTTCGTATTTTGAATGATTTTAGTGAAAATGTTGCCAGTTTTTGTTGTTTGAACTTTTTTCATCATCTGAAAATTTTCAAATCCAAAAAGTCATCTGGCTTAAGAGAATCTGTGAAATTTTTGAAGTTCTTGAAGTCATCTCAGTAATATGTAGAAATGTAACACAACAATCTTCCTCCCCCTCCCCCTCTCCTCCTCACCTAAAATATCCATGTCAAAATCCTAAAAACTGAGTAAAAAAAATTATTTTAATGTTTATATTAATCGAAATACTAAATGAGTTGTTTAAAATGTTGTGATAAAATATTTTAAAATGGCGTAAAAAAAGGTGGAAATGTTTCTTAAAAAATTACTGAAAAATGATAGACAAAAAATCGATTATCCGACTTTTTACGATATCCGATTTTCCTTCGCCCCAATTAACTCGGATAATCGAGGTTCTACTGTAATGTGTAATTTGAATGTTTTTTGGACAAATTTTTCCAAAATGTTGAATAATATTTTATTCAATATTTTTTGACTTTTTTAATACCTTTTTTGAAATTTTTTATTATTATTGTTGCATTCTGGCACATTTTTTTAACTGCTTCAACAAAGTTTGAAATGTTTATAAATTCTTTGAGTAATTTTTTGGAAATTTTCAACGAATTTTAATAGGTAGATATATTTTAAATGTATTTTTGTCACCGAGGTTGAGTACTTTGAACAACTTTAGTGAGTTTTTCAAATATTTTTTGAATTTTGAAATTTTCAACAATCTTTTTCTCTGTAATTTTAGCAATTTTTTTTCATGGAATTATTTCAATTTTTGAATGATTTTCCATTTTTATAGAATTCATTAAAAACGATTTTTTTTTGTGAAAGGAAAAAATTCTCTAAGTATTTTTTTTTAGATTTTGCCAATGAATGACTTTTACATAACTTATTCATTTAAAAATTTAAATTATAACGTTTCCTTGATGAATTAAAAATCATGAATTTTCAGCACTTTTTGTTAAAATGTGTGAAAAATCTTCAGAAATGCAAAAAAATGTACAAATACGTTACCATTTCGACATTCGTTCACTGACGTAAATTTTTTTCCTGAAATTTCAGATGTAAAACTAGCAGATGTGTTTTATACCCGAATCTAGACGTAATTTTTTTAGGATTTCAAATTCACTCGACTAATCAAACATGTTTCTGTATTTTAAAATTTTTTTTCATCTTATTACAAAACAAATTGATCCAAAATGTTCCTCGAGTCATTTTTTCATGAGAAATTGTACATATGTGGCTGAAAATTCATTTCATTGTCAGCTCGTAAGAAAAACTTGAATTAACCTTCTTGATGTGATTGTGTTTTTAAATTTTTTTTCTTTTACTTTTAATACGTATTTAGTGGATTTTAGTTTATGATTTTCCCCAAAATCGATCCCATGGCAATCGTATGATTTCGCTCAATTAATAAATTGCGTTTTTTTACGTATAAAATTTTCAAAGCATGACATTCGTTTATTTTTCCTTTACCTTAGTTAGTCAACATTTCTCAGACAATTTAGCTCGTTTTTTATTTATTTCAGCGTTGAAAAAAGAAACTATATCGAGCAATTGTTTTACTGTTTTCGTATACTTTTGAATTTAAAAATTCTTGCATGATTGCTTTTATGAAAACAACTCTGTGAACTTTGGTTTGGAACTTAGGACCTCTTGTTTACAAAGCCGAGGCTCAAAGTTACGCCAGCGAGCTCATTATGTAAAATTAAAAAGGTTAAAACTTTCGTCAGCTGGAAAATAATGTAAATATTTTTGTTTTGTGCAGTTCCTCCGAAATGGCTTAAGGAACCAAATGACGTTAATGTGGAAAGAAACAAACATGCGGTAATCGATTGTCAAGCTGATGGTGTCCCAACGCCAACGTTATTATGGAAGAAAGCCATAAGTAGTTATTAACATAAAGCTAACTTTTTCTGTTTGTTTGGTACTTAATAAAAGCTAATTAATTCCGATTACAATTTACAGGTGATAAGTCGGGCGATTATAGCGAAATTCGGGAGAGCTCGGCGATGAGAATTTTAAGCAATGGTTCTCTGATGCTGCAAAACGTTAAAGAAAACATGGAAGGGTTTTACTTGTGCCAGGCTTCGAACGGTATTGGAAACGCGATTGGGAAAGTTGTTCAAGTAAAAGTCAGATGTAAGTTGGAATAAGATGGAAAAAAAAGAGAAAAGATGCTTAGCGAGATATTTTTTTACGCTTGGAGCTTAACTTAGGCTAAGTATATCTTTTTTGAATTACGAGAGGGAGCCTATGAATCTGTTTTTTTTTTTGTCAGCTTCACCTTTTTTTGCTGCTCCTTCGAGAACGGTTTCTGTGAAAAGAGGGGATACAGCGACTTTACAATGTAACGTAAACGGAGATAAACCTATTACGGTGAAATGGATTCGACATAGCAAATCCGAAGTTTCGTCGACTAATAATTATAGGTGAAGAAATTTTAAATATCTACAGTTTTTTTTATCAAATATTTAAATTGTATCTATTAATTTATTTAACAACTATTAGGACTTTTTTTTGGCAAATTTATGTGATTATTTATTGTATAAATTGCAGAATTTCCATCAGACAAGATTCTACTAGCGAAGGTGTGTTGGCTGAAATGCAGATTTTGGGTACTGAAAGTACTGACGCTGGGGCATATTTTTGCCAAGCTAGTAATCTGTATGGCAAAGAGCAACAATTAGTTAATTTACACGTTCAAGGTAAATATTTCAATTTATTTTCGTATGATTATTCTGATGTATTTTTTTAGATAGGTATTTGAATATTGGAGACTAATTAATTATTCTCAATTTCTATAGAACCTCCAGAAAGTCCAACAGATCTGAAAGCTGTCATGGTAAACAGTCAAGCAGTCAATATCCAATGGCAACATCACTCTGGTCATGAAGGAGAAGTATCAAAATATGTCGTTCAATATAGACGATCTGATGGTAATATTTTATTTGAATAATTCTCACTTCCTATAATTCTTTTATTTAACCACTTTTTGATTTTAGATTCGTGGCAATTCTCCGAAGTGAGCAGTCAATTGAGAGGAACTCTAATTGAAGATCTTCGTCCGGCCACGCAATACAGATTCCGAGTCGTAGCAGAGGGAACAGCTGGACAAAGTAAACCCAGCGAAGAAATCGTGGTAACGACTGAGCCTCAGAAACCCTCAGGACCCCCTTTGAATATCCAAACGCAACCGGTTTCTTCGACCGAATTAGTTGTGACGTGGTCCCCTCCTCAAATTGATCTACGTAATGGGGAAATTTTAGGATATAATGTTGGTTATCGAGAAGAAAGGTTGGTAGCATTGATGAAATATCTGTGAAATTTAGATAGGTACCTATTCAATTTTTTAAATTTATTTCAGTGCTCAGTCTACAAATTTCAACCTGACAAAAATAATGAGCGAAGGAGAAACCTACGAAGAAATACTATTAAAAAATCTATTAAAATATACCAGGTATTTAGTAATCGTTCAAGCTTTCAATCAAGTTGGAGAAGGACCTTTTTCCGAACCTGTTACTGCTCAGACATTAGAAGATGGTGAGCTTTAGAAATTGATTATTTCACAAGTACCTACCTATTGAAAACGCATTTATAATTAATTATGTTCATTTTTAGTTCCAAGTTTGCCACCGACCAATGTCCTGTGTACAGCTTTAAGCTCGCAATCGTTACAAATTACGTGGCTTTCGCCTTCAACTCAGTCTTCTAACGGTATCTTGCAAGGTTACAAAATCCAGTACGATTCTTTGAATCAAGGTACCTTTTTAATGGAATTTTAGTTCGAGTAATTTGATGAGTAATGTTGAAATAGTTTGCAGTTTTCAAAATATTTAATTTTTGATTAACAGGAATCGATGATTATGGCGTTCGTAAAACCACTGCTTTGACGATTGTTCTCACCAATTTGCATAGATTCACTAATTACAGCATCGAGATCTTGGCGTACACCAAAGTTGGCGATGGTGTTTATAGTAAACCGATTTATTGTCTTACAGATGAAGATGGTAAGAACTTCATAAATTCAGCAGATCATCACATAACTGATTTGTTTCAATTCGAAGGAATTTAGAAAATGAAAACCTATTACTAGAGCTTTGAATTTTATGCAAAAATCTCAAAATATGCTAAAATGTGCATTTTTGAGCCCAAATATGCAAAAATATGAAGAAATCAATATGGGTGTCTATGGGAAGGATTTTTTGCACTGAAAACCCCAAACAATAAAAAGTTGAAATTAAATGAAAAATCGAGTAGTAATAATCATAAAACCGTTTTTATTCAAATTTAAGCTTTTTTTGGTGGAATTTTTTACAGTTTTGCAATTTTAGCAGCAAAAAGTGGCGAGAAATCAATTACCTATTTTGGTCTGATTTTGGCAAAACCTCAAAATATGCTAGAAAAAATGTCAAAATGTGCTGAAATATGGCCTATTTTACTCCTGAAATATGCAAAATATGCAAAATGAAATTGAGCTCATTCGCCAGGAAATTTATTTGGCATTTTGGAACATCGAGGGGGGGGGGGGGTACTGAGATCAATATTTTTAATGAAATTAAAAAATAGATTAAATCGCCTTACCTATTTTTTATGATTTCAATACCTTTGACAATTAAAATCTTCATAGGTTATGCGAAGCCAGAGCTTCACAAGCGGATCTGCCAAAAATTTTGCAATAGCAGCATGAATAGTTTTTTTTTCAACGACTCCCCCTTTTTTTTACACCTGATTTCAACTGATTTTTCTAGACAAGGTTAGAGTATAGTGTTGCACAACAACCGGATATCGGATATTCGGATAAAATATTCGTTTGCCAACGGTTAACCGGATTGTAACCGGTTATTGAATTATTGATTTGTGATTGGACAATTAAATGATAAAATCGATTGATCAAAAAATTTGTTGACTTTTCATTTCGAAATTTGTATCAAAAAAA
>FIZU01023445.1:0-20599 GCA_900064475.1 Pseudococcus longispinus | reverse complement strand
TATTGCAGTTATGTGAAAATCGCACATAACCTTTTTAATAGCTTTTGAAAAGATGCATGAAAAAGGTCATATACAGTTTTCATTTTTGTGAACCGGTTTTCAAGATATTTGCGACGATAATTTGTTTTTTTTTTTCAAAATTTAAATTTCGCTTTAAATACTCCTCTGAAGGTAAATTTTTTTGCTTGCTGAAGACTTACTATGAAATTTACAGTGAGAAAATCAGTTTTTCTACCGCATTTGCTGCGTTAGAGTTTTTTTTTTTATAATACTCATGGTCTCAATTATTTTTTTTTGAAAAATCTTGGTACCCTGCTTGTCATCGTTTGTTAGAATACACGTCATCTAATTTCGATATTTGACATCTGTTTTCTATGTACTTCTATAAAATACAAATTACAACCATCGTTACGGAGTATCCGTTTTGTGGTAGCGGTAAATTGCAACTCGACAAGGTTTCGTCAGCTGTTGGGGGGAAATCTACGTATTCATCTGCGGAGGGATAATGACTATTGTACAGTTGAGGCCGTGTAATACATAAAATTATGTATTTCTACGTATATACTCTGTACCTATTACCTATCTACCCATAGATCTTATCAAGTATGTAAACTGTGGCGTATAATGCGAACATATAATAATAATCCATAGATTTGATGTAGAGATTTGCGACTGTGAGTGTGTCTGTGTATATAGTTGTATCAGCAGTCAATGGTGTAGTCAGGATGATCTCATGGGTAGGGTTTATGTTCAATTTTGAGAAGGGGGTTGCTTTTATTCACAATTTTTAATTGGAGCGAATCAAGTATGACAGTCAGAAAAAAAGGAGTACCTAGTGCCTGAGCGAAGTGAGGGGAAATTTTTTCAAGAAAATTATGTTCAAGGGATTAACGGTCTCAGAAACATAATTTTAGCCAATTTGATGGAAAATCTCACTAAAGTTGACCTCCGAGTAGATCTCAACCATTTTCGAAGCGATCTGAAGTCTTCAGCCAAAACTGATTACGTGTATTTGTTTAAATTTTAGCTTTCGAAGTTGATTACAGCGCCTTTTGAAGCGATTCCAGTGTACTGGAGAAAAGTCAACTTTTGCTGGAGGCTTCACATTGCTTCGAAAAGGGCCACAATTGACTCGGGAGGGTCAAGCTTCGGATATAAACCGGGTTTCAGAATTTTATCTCAAAATTTACTACTCTTGTAAAAAATTGATGCACCAATGGAATATGTTCGTCATTTTCAAAAATTCAACAAAAATCGAAAAATCTTCTTCGGAAGCTCAAAATTTGGTTCTGAGGTCTGGGTGACATGCTTTTTCAGTGAGTCAAATTTCAGCTTAATCGAAAGTGACGAGTTGACTAGGATCTTTTGCAAGTAAATTTTGGACGAATCAAACGGATCCATCGAATTAATTCGGGAATTTGATATCTTTTTTGGGCTCGAATGCATTAGTTGAATCTGTAAACATGTTTTGATTCAAATCCAATCATATCCAAATTATTTTTCCTCTTGTGTAGCATGTAGGTAACTAATGTGGATACCTGTGCGGTAATTCTGTTGCTGTGGCATAGTAGATAGAAAAAAAGACTGTTACGGTTCTGCTGATGTTGATGATTGAGATGGAGGTAGCTAGTCAACACGACGAGCGTCGGTCGCCGCAGATTCACGCAGAGAAGCTCTCGAATTACGTATTCGCTGTTTTCTGTTACTCCACCACGATTAGGTACTCCTACCGCTTATATAGCTCTTCGTAATGAGAAAAAATGATTTTCTCGGTATCGTGGAGCTTGCCCGAAACACGCAACGACGCGCGACCGCAAGCTATACCAGCGACCAGTGCCTGCATCTAAACGTTATCATTATATTTTCTACGAAATCACGCTCTCCTCTTGTATGTTTCGCCTTCAGAATGCCTGCGCGACGCGACGCTGTGTTTATCGCGGGCTCGCGTCGAGCAGCGGTGGCGTTAAGGTCCGAAAAAGGAGGCCAATGTTACTCTCTCTCTGTTACGTGGCCGCGACCACTATTGCCCAGACCAGACTGCTGTGCTGCTGGCCACAAGGGCGGATGACGTCGAGTGTTGTGTCTCGCGATGAATTTGTTATGTACCATATAACGTTGGCGAGCTGCGAATTTTTTTTTTTTCAAACCACCAACGTTATTTATTCGATTAAGAGGTATTTTCACCATCGCCATGCTCTCGGCCACGGTATGTGCTGTGTGTGTATTACAAAATATGTATATCATATTACCGGATAGAGCACCGCACCGTCCACGTATCCCGGTGGTGGGTGGATCGCGACCGTGCAAGCGGATCGATCGAGTAATTAATGTCTGAAAAAAAATAAACCGTACCCTCTGCTGGTCCCTCATTCGCTATAATATCGTACTCTTAATCGAGTATACCGATCTTTTTACATGTAGCTTTTTTTATATTTTACAATTTTATTAGTAGTGTTACGTAATGTGCAGGTATTTACGACGACCGACGAATGGCGGGGATTTTATTATGAAATGTTTCTTTTTATTCGGTATTTTTATTTAGTATACTATATTTTTACGAGCTCGCGCAGCGAGAATGCAATGGCTGAGAAAAAGGTTGAAAGTATTTTTACTCGAGCGGGCCCCTTCGAATGGTGGTAGAAAATTTTTCCAGGTAGATGAAAAAGATAATGGCGATTTATCGACAACGACTAGAACGATTACAACTCCGTAGGGTTGTCGATGTCGATGTTGTGACGGAAATTGTGATATCTTGGAGAAGCAGGGGTTGTTATTGTACTTTTACCTTTTCCTACTTCATTGCTCCGATTATTTTGAAATAGTTTCGCAGGTTGATTCGGGTTATCTTTCGTATTGATCTCGTGGAAAGAATAACCCGTTTGGAATTACCAGCCACTTGAAAAAGTACGAGTATAAAAAATTAAGTGCGAATCGTTTTCTCATCGTTATTCAACTTTTCGACGAAATGAAGAGGGCTCTTAAAGTGTCTGACCCGTTCAAGGGGGTCGTAATTTACTAATGGGTTTTGCGGCCAATGTAAACGGTATCTTCGATTGGCCATTAAATACAACGAATTGGTGGATTCGGGATTGGAAAAAAATAGCAAGCAGCTTTGGTTTTATGGGCGGATTTTCCGAAGGGTGCAATTTTTGGGGATTTTTTATGAATGGAAAGAAGTGTTAATGAAACATCTGGGAAGTTATATCTAAGGGGTTTATTTGGTCTAGGAATACGAAATTTGGATATTTTGAGGTCGTTTCAGGGATAGGCTGGAGTTGGAAAATTTTGAAAAATCTTCAAAATCTTGTATCAAAAGGTTTATGAGAAGGGAAGATGGTCTGAATCCTGAAATACCCAAAAGTGGGATCTTCGTACAGTATCTACTATTCAGCTACCCATTAATTTCATTTTAAAAATTTCAGCCTGCTCATTACAAAAGTAGACAAAAATTGCACTTTTTGAGGGCTAAAAGAGAAGAGAGATTGGATATTGGATGAGAAGACGTTTGTAAATTTTACACTTCAAATTTCATCTCTTCAAATCAATTTGGGGAACACTAGGATATGAAAATTTGGAAAGTTGATTTGCTCGGCATTTGATTGTCCATCGATTTTTACCACTTTAAAATTTGGTAGTTTGAATTTCTTTCGCTGTGTGAATCTTGAACGAAATTTACGTTCATTTCATAACATTGAATCTTCCCTCAAACAGAAAATCATAAATCTGAATTCATTCCCAATTTCAACAAATTTGTAAAATGGTAGCAGAGTGTGGTTCATTTCTGATACGATTTTTCAAAAATTTTCTTATTTTATAGCGGGATGAAGCTTAATCAATGTTTAAAATTCTCCAGACGAGTTTTCCAACCCTCCTCCTTACTTTTGACACTATTTCATTCCTTGAACTAGCCCTTATTTCTCTTTTGGCCAATCATTTTCACATGGTAGCAGAGCGTGGTTCATTTCTTAGGACGTGGGTTTTGAAATGCTTTCTATTTGACAACAAGGTGCAGCTTAATCAATCTTCAAAATTCTCCAGACGAGTTTTCCAGCCCTGCTCCCCGCTTCTGACACACTTTAATTCATTAAACTGGTCTTTATTTCTCTTTCGGCAAATCATTTTCACATGGTAGCAGAGCGTGGTTCATTTGTTACGAAATGGGGTTTAAAATTTTGTATGTTTAACAACAAGGTGCTGCTTAAACAATCTTTGAAATTCTCTACATGAGTTTTCCAACCCTTCTCCTTACTTCTGACACAATTTCATTCATTTAACTAGCCCTGATTTCTCTTTAAGCAGACAATTTTTACATGGTAGCAGAGAGTGGTTTATTTGTTACGATACGATTTTTCAACATTTGCTTAGTTTATAACGAAATGCAGCTTAATCAATCTTCAAAATTATCCAGACGAGTTTTTCTACCCTTCTCCCCACTTCTGACACATTTTAATTCAGTGAACTGGCCCATAATTTTCACATGGTAGCAGAACGTGGTTCATTTGTTACGATTCGATTTTTAAAAATTTCCTTATTTTATAACGAGGTGAAACTTAATCAATCTTAAAAATTCTTCAGACGAGTTTTCCAATCCTTCTCCCCACTTCTGACACATTTTAGTTCATCGGACTGGCCCTCATTTCTCTTTTGGCGAACCATATGGTAGCAGAGCATGGCTCATTGATTACGATTGTTAACTTCTATTAATTTCTTCATTCTAAATGTAAGAACGATATTTGGCATTGAATTTACCCAATTTTTATAATACATTTTTGGATGTTTTCACTCCCTTGCCCTTCGTTTGATGTTCGCAAATTTACCCACCAAAATGTACTTCTGTTTTTTTTTTTTTTTTTTTTTTTTTTTTTTCCCCCAAAAATTTTTTTTTTTTTTTTTTTTTTTTTTTTTTTTTTTTTTTCAGTAAAATAGAAGGATTGCTAATTCGTCTAAAAAGGGTATTCAAATTTGTTTTAAACATTCGCTCATTTCAAAAGTGAATTCATCCGATGACCTTTTGACTCTTGAGCGACAATTGCCAAACTCGGATGCAACGCGACTTCAACTCTTCGAGTCCTTTTTCTCACACGAAACCAACTCAACGCTGCAGTTTTTTTCCCTAACGAAAAATTTATCGCTAGGTGTTTAAAAAAAGCTTTTTAAAAATCGCTTAATACCGCGTCTGAAAAAACAAAGCAAAAGGTTCGTGATAAAGGTAGCACACCACACGACCACGAAACGAAGAAAAAACACCACCGAACTGATATCAGTTAGCTTTTGGGTACCGTACGATGATGATGACGAGAAAAAAAATATACCAGAGAGGTTTTTCAGTACCTCACTTAAATACCACTTACTTTGTACATAAAGGTTGGCGCCGCCGACGACGTTGAAAAATTCATCATATATAAGTAAATTTTTGCAGGAAAATTTTTTCATCCTTTATGGAAGGATTCTTTATGTACGTGCAGTGTACTATATATATATACGTATAAGTGTAGGAGAAAATTATACAATGCCTATAAATTACCACTGTAGTGTATAGTGCGCTTGCAAGAAGGTCGTAATTTCCCTTTCCCTACTCGTCCCCTCTTCGAGAGGTGCCCTTTGTTATTGAAATCAGTGGTTCTCATATCGCATGACCTACTAGGATTTCTTTTCCTTAACTGAGCTACCCTGACTGGGTTTGGAAAAGCGTAATTATACGTTTAACGCGTTTCATCGCCGCTCCACTCCGCATCCCGGCCCGTCTATACTTACGCTCGCCATGTTATTTGGCCGACTGAATTATTACGTTAGATGGTAATTCGCCTCTGTGGCTTGGCCGCGATTGCGATATTCCTCGTCTAGAACTAGCCGAGAATACATACAGGTTGGTCTGTCGGTTTAATACGATATTTATGCTAAACCGTAAACCTGTGTAGTGTGTACCTACCCTTTTACGAGGGGTTTCCTCGTAGATAACGTCTGGTATATGTGATGTGTGTTTTCGCGAACGCGGCTTTGTATGTATTGGAATTACTATGTATAGGGAAGGAACCGTGGGCGGTGATCAGATTGCGAATTTTGGCATAGTAATTTGTACCATAGGAAGGGATAATACTGACCAGGTACGCTCGTATATTCGAAAAATACGTATATAATTCGGATTTAGGTTCAGAATTTTGTATTAAGTGGAAATTGATATTCCACTGGCGGCTATTTGAATGAGGATTTCTTGGCGGATTGTATAAATTGGTAAAATATCGCGCAGGAATTTTTAAAATTTGGAAAATTTGTTCAAAATTAAATAAAAATTGATGAAGTCTCGCTGAAATTGTTTTAAGTAGTATCAGAATTCGATCGGAATATGTTTAAATTCGTTGAGATGATTTTGTAGATTGCTTGAAATATTAGAAAAGTCGTTGAAAATGCAGACTTAAAAGTACAGCTGAAACGTATAGTTGAGGATAAGGTAAAAAAATTATCAAGTTTTCATAAAAATTATCAAAAGTGGTGTAAAAATTGAAAAATATCGTGAGATTTCTCGAAGTTGTCATGAAAATCGTTTATAGAATGAAAGATTAATGCTAAATCGATCAGAATTCGTCAAAATGACATAAAAAATATTGGCATTTGTCGAAAAATCTTAAATTTTGTTTCAAATGTCATAAAAGTTGCTTAAAATGTCGTAAAAATCGTGGAATTAGTTTTAGAATTTTTTTAAATCGTTGAAACGTCAAAAAATGAATTTAAGTTCTAGAAAACTTAGCCAAAATATTTGAAAGTTCTGGAAAATTGTAAAAACTTGGTCAAAAATGTTTGAAACGTTGTAAACATTGTCAAGAATTTCATAAAAATCATCGAAAATGTTGTAAAAGTTTTGCAAAAGTCGTGAAAAATATCACAAAAGGTGTAAAAATTATTCAAAATTTTATAGAAATCATTGAAAATTTTGCAAAAGTCGTTAACAATTCAAGAAACGGTGTAAAGATTGTTCAAAATTTTATTAAAATCATTGAAAATGTTGAAAAATTTGTGAAAAATATTTAAAATTTCATAAAAAATTATTGAATATGGTGCTAAAGTCGTGAAAAGATCATCAAAAATGTCTGAAATGTTGTGAAAACTATTCAAAAACTCATAAAAATTGTGATAGATTCAACATTTTTTTACGATTTTTTCACAACTTTTGCAATATTTTCAATGATTTCTATGAAATTTTATGCAACTTTTACAGCATTTTAGACAATTTTCACGACTTTTCAACAACTTTTGCAATATTTTCAACGATTTTTATGAAATGTTATGCAACTTTTACAACATTTTAGACAATTTTTACGGCTTTTCAACAACTTTTGCAAGATTTTCAATGATTTTTATGAAATTTTGAACAACTTTTACAGCATTTTAGATAATTTTCAAGACTTTTCAAATACTTTTGCAATAATTTCAATGATTTGTATCAAAATTCTTGACACTCCTTACAAAATTTTAAACATTTTTTGACTACTTTTTCACAGATAATTTTCAATGATTTTAATGGAATTTTCAACGATTTCAATGATTTTTTGATAAGTTTTACGATGTTTTACTGATTTTCATAAAAAGTTTGACAATTTGTTCTACATTTTCGACGACTCTCATGATTTTATGATCATTTTTATCACATTTTCAATAATTTTCAAAATAATTTCCCTAATTCCTACTAAATTTTTAACAATTCTCATGATTTTTTGTCAATTTTTACAATATTTTCAGTAATTTTTATAGAAATCTTCAAGGTTTTTATTAAATTTA
Organism: Pseudococcus longispinus; assembly: GCA_900064475.1. Taxonomy (NCBI): domain Eukaryota; kingdom Metazoa; phylum Arthropoda; class Insecta; order Hemiptera; family Pseudococcidae; genus Pseudococcus; species Pseudococcus longispinus. The sequence continues at coordinate 12,826 of FIZU01023445.1, read as the reverse complement.
GACTACTTTTACATCATTTTTAGTAATTTTCGTAGAATTTCGTTTCTCGATTTGTGACTAAATTAATGGTTCAACAAATATTTGTTTCCATGATAACTAGTTCTTCCTCATAAGAAAGATAAGGGGAGGGGAAGGAATAAATTGGAAACTGAAGTAAAATTGATATTCAACTTCGAAAATTGGAGACAACTGTATCTAACATTGAAATAATCACGAATAATTTAAGAAATTTTCTCGGTATCAACTGACTGCGTTCAATTCCATACCATCAACCTTCCCTCAAACAAATTTTTTCATCGTTCCGATGAAATCTAATTAAATTGAATCGTACGAAATTTTATTCAAATTGAACGAAGCTTTCTAGAAAATGGAAATATTCGCAGATTGGAGTAAATTATGCCAAAATACCTCCGCTCGAATTCGTTGCTAAATGAGAAATAATTTCACAAATGAGGCCCACAGGGTGATAGAAAGGGAACCAAATGCTATCTTATCAATTTTCGCGCATCTAACATTGTGTTAGCTATTCAAATAACCCAACTCATAAGACGTTGACTATCTCGGAGGTAATTTGCGGCTCGCGCTATTCCCATTGATTCTCGTAACCGGAAGAACGAAGAGAAGACGCGACGTTATACGTATAGTGGTAGAAACGGTGATGATCAAACCAACGCCCAGGTCATTGCCGATAGTTATCTGGAGGCAGTACGATGAACCGTCGAGGTGTTTAGCCACCGCGCCGAAAAGCATAGGTACACTCGTATACGTAGGTACGATTTTGTTTGCAAAATAGTTGCTATGTTTACCTACGGTATAGGCAGTGTAACGGTACCTGGGTGCGGAAAATTTGGCTATGGCAGACAGTAGGACTAGCAGAGAACAGGTACACGTCTGTATACGTGTAATAAACCCATAGATACGAGCAAGAAACCTGTATATGAACGGAAGTTACATGTGTGGAAGAAGCCTAGCTAGCGTACGAGTACTCGTATATTGTGCGAAGATAAGGGAAAGAATGACGATTGCGAATTTTTTTTTCTCGCGATCGCGTGTATTGTGTTGTAAACGACTCGGATGATGGAAGACGAAGAAGCAGTCAAGAATGGCCGGAGAGGAGGGCACGGCATATATTTCGTTACGGACGATTTATGGTAGTGATCCAGCGTACCAGTGTATGGCGAGTCTTATGGATGAAGAAAAAAAAAACAGAAGAAACCAGTTAGAAGGAATTATAATGCTACCGCTATTTTACCTCGTGCGTGTGTAGTATACCAGGCATAAGGCTGGTCGACGTTGTAAAAAAAAAAAGAGTATTCGTATGTACATACGTAGAAGTATAATGTCGTGTACCAGCACAGAAGCAATAATAACAACGGATTGAGCTGCTTAGAGTAAAATATAGGTATATCTATGACGATGGATACCCGTAGAATAGGCGAAAGAGAGATAGAGAATGGAGCATAGTGTGGTAATGATAATTAGGCATAAATAATTGGCCTAGAGCGAACGTTGTACGAATTTTAACAACGCACCGTCAGCATACAAGAGCGAAGAATTAGCCAGGTAGGATCGAATGATTGGATTTTGTGGTGCGAGTACGCAGGCACACGACTCTAGGTAGGTTTTTTTCGCCGTAGGTATAACGGGGCTCTGGTTTAACGGAGGCGACGTTGCCGAATGTGGTAACGCCGTCGTCTTTATGTGGTATTACTAAGGTAAGGTAATTAGGTGTTACATAGATGATGATGGCGAGGAGGCGACGCGACGCGGCGCGGGAACTGGCAGTCGACTATTATATCAGGCCGTCTCTTTCAGTTGAGATTCAGGTGCGGTGCAGATTCGTGAAGAATGCGACCGCGATAGCCCGTCGACGGTTTTTACTTTCAGGTCGCCTCTCACGTCTCGTAACACCATTACTGAGAGAGTAAAGTTCTGCGATGTGCGTGGCAGACGTCGTCGTCGGCGTCCGATCATGTGTGGGTAAGGTCAAGATAATAGTGACTGGATTGGACTTTGAGAGGGAACGGGATGCTGTCTGCGTAGATTTTAATCGACTCGCGACCTAAACAATAGGTAATCGTCAAAGGTACTGGAAGCAGCAGAATTACATGGTTTTACCCATCGATGCCCCCTTTGTCCGCTATTGATTAAAAAGAGTTGATTAGAATAGGCGTAGGTGTGAAATAAGGGTTAGCACTTTACAATTCACCTTTTAATTTGATGCATGATCCAAATACAATGTCTAGGGTATCCCAATACCCAGCATCGACAATGACTCCGGCGTATTTGTTGTCGGTGTAAATAGAAGAGAAGGTCTCGATGACCCTGTGGTATTGTTTGAGGATCTTTTCCATCTTTTCTAATCGACTCTTACCTTACGACGTACCGTGGTGTACATAAAGGCCATCATAGCCTATTTGTTGCGCGATCTGGCGCATTCGATGGCGTCTACTTGGTTCTGCTGTTGATGATGATGATGATGATGATGTCACCATACTACCATCCACCTTGCGTAAAACTCCATCAGTGCGGTGATTTGTTTCACTGTTGTGTAGAATGCTGTGTACCAGCGTACACGTACTGTTTCTTCGTAAGAGTATATTATATACTTGTTCGGTTCGTTTGGTAGGTACTCAACGTACTTGTGTTGTAATCTGGCGACGCAACGTAACCGGTTTCCTATTCCTGTTCGTCGCTGTTGCCATACCGTTTTGTTTTTCTGCATCGTCGTCGTCCCAAGTTGAGTTGAAGTCGCGTCAAGAGTACCTACGCCTAAGACCGCGAAGACGCTAGATCTAGCCGGTTGCTGGGTCAACGGCGGAAAGCTTTAGCGGAGGTTTGAGTGAATTCACACCGAATGTAATGATGGTAATAACGGATTTGTCGATATGGATTTCGGAATTAGTTACGGACTGATGTGATCGAAGAGATAACCGTGTAATATGGATTTTCAAATATGGACCATAAACGCTGTGATCGGTATTTTGGGCGGAAAATTGGATAGCGGAATTATTGTTGTGAGATGAGGCGTGGAATGGCGTTGGCGGTTGGTTGAGTGATGGAAGTGGTGTAGGGCTTCGTAAGTTTTGACTATAGTTGTGATAACGAAATAATATTTGATGGTCATCACTAGTCTGGTCAATGGTAGGTTTATATCGGGGATGATGATTGATTTGCTTTATAGTGAATTATTCATTGATTATAGATTTGTATTTTTAGAATATACATATAATGTTCTGAGATGTGCAATCAACTAATTTTGTTTTTGTTTTCTTTGTTTTAGGTGAGTTCAAAATTTTCGCAATAGAAATCAGAAAATGTAACGAACGAGTGAGTTACCTACCTATTTTTATGATTCTTACAGAAAAATGTAACATTTATGGGTGTTAATGAAACGAAGTACCTACGTACTGCATATAATACGATCATTGATCATCACGTGAGGTATTGAACTTGAGGTGGGAGAAGGGGAAGAGTGGTTTCTTTCCAAAATTTTCAATCAGAAAGAAAATATTTACCTTGTCTTGGGATGAACTGTTATTCCGTCACACTGATTTTTAGACATTTTGTTAGACAAACGCTTTAGGCTTTTTATGGAAATGAAAATAACCAAGGGGTCCAGGGGAGCTTTTTTCAAGCTCTTATATGTGGTTTGAAATTTCGTCCTCTCTTTCATTTCTTTTCTATCGTCGGAGATGAAATCCACCACCAACTGTTTCTTATTCCGTCCATTCTGTGCATCCATATAATTTTCTTTCGTTCTCTCCCTCGAGTCCAGCACTCCAGACTTACACAAATCTCTCGACTAAAATTTGTTATTATATACCATTGTTTGTCTACGATAAATTTGCAATTGTGTTTGGCGTATAAAAGACGTATGGCAGGTACCATAAAGTACGAGCTGCCATATCAGTGTGTATAAGAGAGTAAAAGAGTTTCACAATCAGACATTCTGGCACTTGTGCTAAGGAACGTGAGCGTGTGTGCGCGATTCATTGCTTCTCTTTGATACACTGGCGGCATGGCAGCATAGAGCTACACATCACGTCTCTCTGCATTCGTAACACCTTCATTTTTAAAGAGTCGATTCACATGGCAGCTATTAATTTGCACTCGGTACGCTGGTACTATAAATCAAACTAAACATATACATAGACATACGTACGCTGTACACCACAATTCTATGTACTCTCCGTAAGAACTATAGCTGCTTGTGTGAGCGAATTAATCGTATTATGGTTTATGGTGTACGAGTACATAGCGTACGCAAGATGAGCATTAGTACGTATTTCTTCTAACTTCCATGTGTGTAGCTCGTATACTACGTAGACTTATTACAGAATGAAAAAACTACACACACGTTGATCTGCGGAATAAATTCATACAGCAATAGTGGAAAGATGTTATCAGAACGTTCTGCAACACAAACCGACATGGTCGCGTCGTGTTCAACTCACGACAAATTTTTCTGCTTCGCCTTTTCTTCTCTTTTTTTACTTCTGAGCTTCGTGGTCGTGTAACACGGTAGTCGCGTTTCCAAATGGTTTAGTTTCGGATGCTCTTGCTGGTGCAGCAGCAAAAAGAGATGTAGGTACATGAGATTTCTGTACGAAGACGAGGAGAACAAAGTAGAGGTACCTGAGTCGTGTTCGTAGTAGCATAGATACTTGGTGGACTACGATGGTACAGAGGTGCACGTGGACGAGACGAGGTAAAATAAATGGGTTTAAATTATCGTATACAGTGTATTTTCAAATAATAGAATAATTAGCCGGTTTTTTTAGTGTGGTGTGTGGCAGTGGTATCCGCTCTGTCCGGCATTCGGCGTACACCGAACCGGTTTATGTAGTTCTGCGCGCTTATCATCCGTGAAGTCTTTATTCGGTCGTAGATCATTATCGATATACACGATGAATCAGAATGCTGCTGCCTTTGATCTGTTCTCTATACCTGTATTAGCATGTGCTTGTGCGGTGTAATTCTGCACACCCCTGGCCCTGCAGCCCTGCTTCTCCATTGACTGTACGTTGAAAAAGGTGCTTATGCTGTCTTGTTAGCGAATCGATTGTTGCGGTGATGGCAAATTCGCGACGTCCATGTTCAATTCGTTGATACCGTGTTGATTTTATCGATTGAGACGTTTCGTGTGATGTGCATAAAAGCCAAATAATTGACCGTAAAAAAGTATTCGATCAGATTGATGTGCCGACTGTATGTCTAAGCGTCTTCGAACAATACAACGTTGGTGTTATAAAATAGTCTATTTATCTATCGGGTTTCAAGATTCCATAGACGATGATCTATATGAAATAATGCTGTATAATGCATTTTTCTATAGTATTGTTTCCATATTACGTGAATATGTGAGAAAAATAGAGGTATTTCTTTGGACTGCGTGGGTATATTATCTTTTTTCTTGAATGGCTGTCAATAATTTCAGCTTTGGAAATTATGACATAACGATTAGCTCTCCCCATCTATCCAATAAACAGTACTTCATTATTTTTGGGCAGATTTACTATTTGACAGCGGTCTATGCCTTCGGGATGACGTTTAGAAATGCGTGAAATTGTTTATTCTACTTATACTCTGAACGGTTAGCACAGGTATGAATCGAAAGAAAATTTTGGAGAAGGGGTCATCAAAAATTTCTCATACCCCTGTTTCTCCAGATCATGAGGTAGGGGTATTTTTGGTATCATTTTAAGATAATTCAACCTTTCTGAACTAGAATATGTCTTTACTTTCTTGATTGAAAGTAGAGAAGTGGCACAATCGTCATTGTCGCTAAAAATGTCCAATTTTCGTAAAAATTCAATAAATTGCTGTCTTCTAAGATGAATGGCTTCGTAACACTGCAGAATAGGAAAAAATTTGTAGAACAAAAAATTATGAATTTTTAATACCCAATAACTTTTGTTTCAAGTTTTTTGCCGTATCGCGGTTTTTACTGCAACGTAATTTTTTTGGGAACCCCTGAGTGAAAAAAATTGTTAAATCGGCGATACGAAAAAAAGTTTCGAACAAAAGTTGTAGAACGTTGAAAATCAATCATTTTTTATTCTATAATTTTTTTTCTACCTTGAAGTGAGGAGGGGTGTTTCTACTCATGAAAAATCCTCCTGATCACCCTCAAGGGCAATTTTTTGCGGTCCCTCTTCCTCAAAATTTTCTTTTGGTTTATATTAGAAGAAAAACCACGTGTCAATGTTCAAAAAAACAAGTATCCTCTTTAGAACGAGTCGACTCGTCTTCTTGGTGTAGTCAACGTCTAAGCTCGCCGTCGTAACTCCTTTTTTTTTTCTTCCTCTGCTTACGAAATATGTGCATACGAGGAATACTTACTCACATAGCTAGGTAATAAATTCGTTTCTCGGTGACACGTCGCGTCGTCGTCCAACGAAGAGTACGTCTGTGTATGTGTAAAGGAAACGGATGAAATTTTTCGGATAGACGACGAGGTATCTGTAAACGCGATGGAAGTCTTTGGCGAGGTAAATTAAAAATGGCCAAGTGGGTCATATTTTCAACGGCGTTGTCACCGTGCCGCCGTGCCGGTGTCTCGAGTACGCGTTGTCCATTTTAAATGAAGCTCTCTGCAATACGATGGCTGCTGAACACGTCGTCGTGGGTTTTGCCATGCCCTTGCAGCAGCGTGCTTTATGAGAAATTGATAATCGACTCGGACATTAGGGTTGGTTTTCTGGCTGCATCACGTAAAGCACGAAGGTTTAATGCATTGAAGATTTTGAAAATGGATAAATGATGCTACAGATACGATAGGTACTTGGAAGGAAAAAAAGCAAGGTACAGGGAACAAAAAATAATTAAAATTTTCACGTTTTTTTATACGCAATATACTCACGATAGGTAGGTACGACCAAGAGCGAGAATGTATGGAAGGCAGGAGGGTAGAAGGGATAAAACGCCATATAGAGTAATACATATAGTCAGACGTATCTCTATATACTACGTGCGACGGACTTGGACATACTCGTATAGGTATATTTTTTACTCGTTTTTTTTCCTCGTGTACGATTGAGTAATTTTTTTTAATACTTCAATCGACTTTTTGTCGTCGATAACGTGATTCAACTTGATAATATTGTCGGCGGAGTGTTCGAGTCACGCTCGAATGGGCTTGTTCTAAAGTGAATACGCTGGCGTTGCTTAGCTCGACGCGGCGGCTCGGTTTCTTTTTTTTTACGACTTCCTCGATGGAAATTAATTTGGAGGTGGCCGCAGGTGGCGATGGCGATGGCGGCGCGTGTTAATTGGATTGCCGTGCGAGATGTGGAAATGCTGCACACTGCGAAGTGCGCACAGTGCATCGGCACGACGGTGGTGCAGGCCGCAGGGGACACGGGCCAATTTGGAATTTTAAATTGAATGCGGTGAAGGTGCAGTGTTATCAGGTGGAATTGGTACGAGTCGTGATTAAGGTGCGAGATTGGATTGTCGATGGGAGATATTGATGTTGAGTTTGAATTTATGCGCTGTTTCGAAACTGTATAGTTTGATTTTGGAGAATTTCGATTAAATCGGTCGATTTGTTGGGTTTCAAATCGATTGTGCAGAATTTCGATTGTTTTTTATCCATACTTTATAATGAATCATTATCTTATCATGCAGAAAGTTTTTATTGTTTCCTGTGAAAAAAACTTTGTGATTTATGTTGTTCTTGAAAAAACCGATTCAAATCAAAAATTATTGCAAGAATGGCTTAATAAATTGATTGATTTTGCAAACCGATTTTTTCAAAATTTCCATCATTCGATTCAATGATTTCGAAAAATGAAATATTTCATAAATTTAGTATTATTATGCGATGAACTCGATCATTAGACGATTTTCGATTATTTGATTTTTTGTTGGGAGTCAAGTCATTCGATCTTTTAAATATGGAAAAAAATTGATTCCAACTATAACTTTGATGAAATTAATCAATTTTTTTTTCAAGCAATAATCGCCCAGCTCAGAAATTTTTTTAATTTATCGTTCCTGAATTCTTCAATTTCTTGAAAATTCTATGTTGCAAAATTTCAAAAAAAGTCGTGAAAATCATTGAAAAAAGTTGTGAAAATTATGTAAAATGTTGTTCAAAATTTCATAAAAATCATCGAAGGTGTTGGAAGAGTTGTGAATATTGTCTAAAATACTGTAAATGTTGTTCAAAATGTATATAAATCATTGAAAATGTTGAAAAAGTCGTGGAAAATACCTAAAACGGTGTATAATTGTTCAAAATTTCATAAAAATCATTGAAAATGTTACCGAAATTACGAAAGGGTCGCGAAAATGTTTAAAAAGTTGTGAAAATGTCGTGAAAAATCATTGAAAATGTTGGAATAGTTGTGAAAAAGTTGTGAAAAATGCCTGAAACGGTGTAAAAATTGTTCAAAATCACATAAAAATCATAGAAAATATTGCAAAAGTTGTGAAAAAATTGTTAAAAATATTGGATATGTCATATTTTTTATGAATTTTAGAACAACATGTACAACATTTTAGATAATTTTTACGACATTTTCACAACTTTTGCAACATTTTCTATGATTTTTTTATGAAATTCTGAACAATTTTTACACCGTTTCAGGCATTTTTCACAAATTTTTCAACATTTTCAATGATTTTAACGGAATTGTCAACAACTTTTACAACATTTTAGAAAATTTTTACAACTTTACAACAACTTCTGTCAAAATGTCGATGACTTTTATGGATTTTTTAACAACTTTTACAAAATTTTCAATGAATTTTATGAAATTTTCAACAACTTTTACAACATTTTAGACAATTTTCACGACTTTTTCACAACATTTGCAACATTTTCTATAATTTTTCACGAAATTTTTGCACTGTTTCAGGCATTTTTCACAAATTTTTCAACATTTTCAATGATTTTAACGGATTTTTCAACAACTTTTACAACATTTTAGACAATTTTTACGACTTTACAACAACTTTTTTCAAATTGTCAATCATTTTTATGGATTTTTCAACAACTTTTACAAAATTTTCAATGATTTTTATGAAATTTTCCACAACTTTACAACATTTTTGACAATTTTCGCGACTTTTCAACAAGTTTTGCAACATCTTCAATTATTTTTATGGAATTTTTGATCATTCAAAAAATTCTGATAAAATTCTAAAAGTGAGCGTGACCGAATTTCGTGTCGTTTTTTTGCAAGTTTGGTCATCGCAAAAGCATTCCTATACTAAAATGATTTTTTTTCTCGAAAAATAATTAAAAATTGACACTCATTTTTGAATCGATTGGTCTTCTGTTTTTAGAAAATTAAATTGGTTATGAAAATCAATTATTAAGTGACTTTGAAAAAATTCAATAATTATCATCCTGACAATCAATCAATCAGAAATCAAATCGATTGAAATAGTAGATTACCTATATTCAAAAATCGATTATGAAAATTGAGTGTTCGATTTTTTGGTGTTGATGCTGTAAAAGTATTGATACTAACAGAAATTGATAATTTCGGAGTATCAAAAGTCATGAATCTATAATCATCGAAAAAATTGAAAAAATTTTGTTCCCTGCAAAATTTGAAAATTTGGACTTATGAAAAATGGAAAAATGTCTGGAAATGGGAATTCTTCAATTTATTGCAGACGCTGGTCTGGTTGGCCATGGGTGCTAGAGGGGGAGCTTAGCCCCCTGGTGCTGAATTAAAAATTTTTAATTTCACCTTCCGAGTGACTTTCTTACTATGCTACTGTCACTGGTTGAAAAATTGAATCTTATTCTATATTTCAAGTAGTATTGAGCTTTTTTAGCATACTGCCAGTCTCCCCCCGCCCCCCTCCCACAGATGAACACTGGCTACGAACCTGATTTATTGTACGATTTTATTTCAAAATTCAGCTTCAAAAATATTTTTAAAAATACAAAAAATCTTGGAAATATGAAAATCTAAATCAATTTTTGCGATTTTTGCTTCTGATTCAACCTTTAATGCCTTAAATTTTCACTTTTCGATGCATCAATGTATCGATCTATCAAAATATACCGATTTATGAATTCTTTTATGGCATTAAGTTTGTCGAATAATTGGTCGATTTACAAAAGACGAATCCCTCTTTTTTTCAAATCAACGAATTTGGCAAATTTATTGAAAATTTTGGGATTTTTGTTCATTTTTCCCAATAAAATTAGTTATTCCACAAAGTTGTCTGAAAATATTCGCAAAATTAATAAAATTGTTCGAAAATCGTTTACAACTTGATTTTTCAAAAATTATACTCATTTTTGAAAATTGATCTATCGAGTGAGAATAGTGAGAAAATGATTCTATCGCATGAGTTAGATCGATTGGAAGTTTTTAACGTACGAATCGAATACTTAATGATTTTACGGTCGCACTTGGCAATTAATCCGCTATAATATATTTGAAACTAATATTCATCACGGTCAGTTGATATGGCAAACATGGGTATTGGCCAGTATTGCGGTTAATCTGGTTTTGTATATGGTTATGTCGCGCAGCATTTGCACCAGTAATAGCAACAGCAGCATCAGAATCAGCCTGCTAGATGTACATATGTAGATGTACATAAATACGTACGTAGGTATAGCGGCCATCGTTGATTCTAGGAAACATGTACGAACGTTTTTTTTTCCTCTAAGTATTTCATTTACTTAACTTATTTTACTGATGCGATATGTGTAATAATTACATTTGTCTGGTCAAGATGCGGTGGCGATCCGACGCGATGCATTTTAATAAGGGTATTTTTCTAATTGATGCGAATCGCGTAATACATCTAGTAGGACTGAGTTGGATTCGCGATCTTGGCTGGATCTGATGAAGAAGATGATTGCGAGACGAACGGAACTGAATCGAAATCGAGATGTTTATTTTAACTCGATCGGATTCGATTGGAATTTTGTCCATGTTGGTTGCATCGAGTGAGTGCTGCGAGTATTACGAATTCCGTTCTTCGTCGACGAGAATTAAGTATACGACTTCGCGAACCAGCGTTAAATTTAGTCCATATTGAAAATTCCACGAATTATTCGTATACAGCATCGCAGCTATATACGTTTTATATAGACGAGAGTACCTATACGAAAGATTGGATTATTCACGTAGCGTACTACGTACCTATATAAGTATACGACAGTATGTACCTATGCTCTAGGTACAGTAAAGCTAAACGCATCGCCTGCTCGTATAGAAGAATTTTTAATATAGCTTTTCTCGTACATCTACTTTATATCGTAAGTACTGAATGGAGTAAAGGTGTATTCGACGCAGCATATTATTATACCTACACGAAGCTGCACGAAGACGAGCTCCCTGAAGAATGGCCTAGAAGCGGATACCTTAGCTACTGAAAGATGATTTCGATATGTGCTAGTGCTTAGTGCTTGTGGACTCGACCCGAAGCCACGTACATCTAAGAGTATATGAAAGTTTTGTAATTACACGACGACGAGCTTGTATGGTAGAATCCAAAGCGACCTTGCGCTTTGACCGCAACACCGCACCGGTAACACGATGAGATGCAGTACATGATAATACGCATTGCGAAAATTCTCCTTTTTCCTTGTGTAATTAAAAATTCACACAGATTGTACTGTACCACCGCTGCAGTCTCGTCGACGTCCTCCAGCCACCCTGCTGCTACGTTAAAACAAATACAGAAAGTAGGGTCGTCGGGTCGAATTTTATGGTCTGTGGTGTGGTTAATGTGATGAGCGAAAATAACTCTCATAGGAATACATCCCGAAGAAGGGAATTGACCCGGAGTGATGATACGAGTGTTTATTTTGTTGAATGGGAGGAAAATGTAATGAACGTGGAGATCTTGCGTGGGTTTCTTCGTTTTGAGAAAGGATCGAATGCAGGGTTTGAGTGCTTTTCTTGTGATGTGTGAGATTCAGTCATTGCATTCTTAGTCTTTTCATTTGAATTTTTCCCATCTTGACAAGCAGAGGAAATCGACATGAATTTTTTTTAAAAAAACTCTACGATCATGAAAAAATTTCACTTCAGATGAATATTTAAAGCGAAATTCAAATTTTGGAAAAAATCAAACTGTTTTGTCGCCAATATCTTGAAAACCGGTTCACAAAAATGAAAATCATATATAATCTTTTTTGTGGATCTTTTCAAATGCTATTAAAAACGTTGTTTATGATTTTCATGTAACTGCAATATTCAAGACGCTAAAGGTATTTGAAAATTTTAATCGGCAATATCTCAAGAACCAATTCACAAAAATGAAAATCGTATATAACCTTTTTTGTGCGTCTTTTTAAATGCTATCAAAAATGTTATTTACGATCTTCACCTAACTGCAATATTCAAAGGAATATAGGTATTTTAAAATTTTAATCACGAAAAATTCGAGAACCGGTTCATCGATTTTTCTCGAATTCAATAGGGTTATATTCCCAGTAGCACTGGACCTTTTTTTTAAATTTTCATTTGCTCAATTTCTACGAGATTTATTGTTGTTTGGATAAAAATTTAAGTAAAACGTCAATTCAATTTTAGTAGCTGATTTTTCGATTCTCAAAAATTAGCTAAAACAGAAAGGTGAAATTTTTTATTATTCTGTCCCTTTTGTCTATCTTCATTTCAATTAGAGGGAGGAATTGTTCAGCAGAAATGCTCAATTGATACTGATTTGGAATATGAAGTTGCGTAAACATTGCAAGGGATGTGATGTGACAACACATGTGATGTAACATCACAACACAAGTTGCATGTTATGTAACAACACATGGCATGTGATGTACCATCGCAAGAGATGTGATGTACCATCGCAAGAGATGTGATGTACCATCGCAAGGCAT
>FIZU01023443.1:0-12514 GCA_900064475.1 Pseudococcus longispinus | reverse complement strand
AATAAAAACTGTTTTTTTGATTATTTGCTGCTCGATTTTTCATTTAATTTCAATTTTTTAATGTTTACGCTTTTCAGTTCAAAAAATCCTTTCCATAGACAATCATATCGATTTTTGCATATTTTTGCATATTTGGGCTCAAAAGTGCATAGTTTTGCACTCAAAAATGCATATTTTAGCATAATTTTACCATTTGAAATGCATTTATGCGCATATTTTGAGATATTTTCTGCATAAAATTCAAAGCTCTAATGATACTAAATTGAATATATTACTGTGTAGGTAAAGGTATGCATACACCTACTTTACATGATTTATCGATACAAATTATAGTCAATTTTTGTAATTTTTTAGTTAGTTAGGTAATACATTCAGCTACAATTTAATCAAGTATTTTATTTTATTCTACATTCACAATTCATATTTAGACTAAGTACCTAGGTACTCAAGTACTCGTTAGTAAAAGGTTACTCATTTTTTAAAGAAAAAAATGCTGACTGCATATTATTAAAGTTATTTATTCTTAGAACTAATTACTTTTTTATGCAAAAAAATATGTAAAGTAAGGAGTAGATAGATAGATAGATAGATCCAAGTTTGAAAAGTCAATGAAAATTTGAAAATTTTTCCAAGTCCAAAAAAGTAGAATACAGCACCATTTGAGTTTTGTACAATTTATGTCAATTACTACCTGTACCTACATACCTATCCTACTTTACCAATGTATGGTAAGTAATCTTCGTATCAGATATTATTTCTTAATTAGTTGGGTTAACACGAGTGTCGAGTTAGTGAGGCCATTTAGACACCTATTGTAAACTTTGTAAATAATGCGGCACTTCTAATTGATGTGTAATATGATTTAAACCATTTTTCGCAAGGATTACTTCACCTACATTAACATTATTATCCTCAGCTTGATGATTATAGTACAAATCCTCCTTACTTTGCTGCCATAATATTTCATCAATTTTACTTTGGACACAATTATAAATGTGAGTGTCGTTCAAATAGGAGTTGTTTGCTACAGATTGAATCAATAACTTTGCAATTTTTGTGTACTTATGATCAATAATCTCTTTTTCTACCTTTGACATCAAAATTATGGGATCAAATTCCAAAGATTCAACTGGAAAATCAAATTGTTTGGAAAGTTCACTCAATATTTTCTCAAATTTTTCGATGATAGTGAGCGCAGAGGCTTTCACCTCAAAAAAATTCATAGACTGGACTTTACTGTTATAAGGGTTCACTTTTGTTACACATCGAATCGCAAAATCAGCTAATGCTAATGTCTCGTTTACATTAAATGCCGTAACATTTGATGCATGATTAGCATAATCCTTGGTGGTAGTATAAACATTTGATTGCTTCCAGTCTCCAAAAACAAATTCGATACCTATGTTTGCTGCATTAAAGAATGCCTGTCCGATGAAATTTGTTAATGAATTGATGACGATATTTATCGGTGAGTTGAATCTGGTTGCGGCGTTTGATTTACCTGAACTTGTTGTATTATTGTCATTATAATGTGTATAATCAGAGTAATCATGAGCATAGCGGCGTCGTTTATTATGATTTTTAATTCGATCACTCTTCTCGATATTTTTATAGAAGTCGTTTAACTTGGATTCCCTTATACTACCACTCATGTTATCTATCAAATAAGTTTTGTAACTAGTCACAATTTCAGAACGATTTGAAAGTAGTTCACTTTTTTTAAATAGTGCTACTTCCTTGGAATTTTTGCCATCTAATCCACGATCACCTGGTGGACCAACATATGCAGTGGACTCAATACGAGTTTCGAGAAAAGCTGTTGCATCCCCAAACTTCACCTCGAGATTTCTTCCGGGATAGCCTCCTGATCCACCCTCTCCACCACGACCAACTAATCCCTCACTTCCTACTTTCTTTTCCTCTTTTGGGTTTACATTGTTATTAGCAAGTGAAACCGAAATGAAAGTAATGTCACCTGGAAAACCACCAGCCCCTCCTTTTCCTCCATTACCACCATTTCCACCTTTTCCACCATTTTTACCAATGAGGTGAAAAGTACGGTCGCGAGTGTGCGGTTTGACCGGAGATACTTTATCATACGTTAATTTAAATTCGTGATTTTCACTCGTAATATCGTGCCAAAACCATGAAAAACGTATATCGTTATAAGCATCTTTTCCATTTTTCCCAGTCGCGCCATCGCCACCTTCTTGTCCCGGTCCACCTCTACCCCCATTAACGGAAACAGTAAGCCTATCAAGATGTATAAAAGTTTCCCCAATACCTAAAAAATTTCCCCCTTGTCCACCAGGTAACCCGGGTTCGCCATTTTTGCCATGTTCTTCAACCATCATTCCATTCTGTGCTTTCGGTCGAGCTTGCCCCTCTATGCCGTCTAATATTATTTGTTGGCTACCTTGTACATCCCATGTTGGGGATATTATAGAAAGAAACACATTATCACCTGTTATGTTTAGATTGGTGTCTAAATATACCTTATTTAATGCGAAGATCTCGGTTGACTTTGGTTCTTTACAGTCGATTTTGAGAATATTTTCAACCTCACTGAGAGTAACATATTGTCCTTTTATCACCAGCTTGCTGTTTTCACATGAAAAAGATAATTTATTCTTCATTGTCAACTGTAGTATTTCATTCAGAGCTCTACGTTTCGGTTTGTCAAGTGATATGTTTAAAATATCTTCGAAATCATATTCTTTATACGGTAGACATTCTTTTGGAATTGAGTTTAATATAACGGTCGAATTTTCTTCTTTAACTTCCCCTTGAACTGAGAAATTATTAAGACGATAACATGGGCTGGCGGTAACATTACGTTGTATTTTATAGTCAGACAATCCGTGGTAAAGATCAATCAAAAATTGATACCATTTTTTTGACTTTTTTGAATACTCTATCACATCGTTTAATCCTTCAGTACATTTGAACGATTTGAACGAATCGCCAAGATACTGGCCACTTACTTCCAGCAAAAATGACGAATAATTACCATAATTCTCAGCGAACAGTAAATTCTGAGATATGTTACCAGTCTCGAAAGACTTCAATCCGTCAACAAGTTGTTGCACACATTGTTTAGGTTCTGGGTGTTCATCAGCCTGTTTCTTTAATTTATCCAAGTTTTCATAGTATGAAATGGTTTCATTACGTAATTTGAAGATGTCATTAAATTTATTTTCTTCGTTGGACAAATAGTTCTGTATTTTTGTTCCACTATCTATGAAATTGTTCACTATACTTTCATGTACTCCATTTATTACATTATTGATGTCGTTTAAGGATTCTTTAGGCAAAGTATAACTAAAATCATCCTTTGCTTTTTCGATAAACTCGAGACTATCCAACATTCTTGTGATGTTACGCTTACTTTCTAACATTAAAGGTTTTTTGTTTATGGGCCCGCCTTCATTTGGGGTTCTTAAAAGTCCGATTCTAGGGTAATTTTCGCCCTGTTTTGACAAAAATACATCTATCAATTTTTTCTCCATTGTGTAGTTAATTTTTTGTGTTTTTTCTTCATTTTCGAACATATTTCTACTTTTATTCAGGACAGTAACTATCCCTTCAATCAATTCATCATAAGGTAGATTATTAGTAACTCTCGTTGCTATCAGGCCAATACAATTTTTAAACTTGTCAATATCTGTGACAAATTCGACAACATGTTTTATAAGATTTGGGAAATCCTGGCTGTTTCCCTTCCCAGTGAGTGAGTCATATTTAACAATAAAAATCATTTTAATTTTTTCAGCAATGTCCACAACTTTTTTAATAAAATAAGTGGTGGCGATATTATAAGCCATCCCTCTGGTATCTTTGAAACCCGGGAAATCGTAATAAGCAGCGCCTGTGCCATTATTTATGATCAATTCAGGATACTTTGTTGTAGATGTAAAAGGGTCGTTACTGATTTTATCGTTACTTCTGATATCATCTATTCTATATTCTCCCGGAGTCGAGTCATCTTTTACCAGGTAGAGGTCCGCATCATTATTGGAAATCCAACGTGTGAAAGTAGTTTTCCCAGCCCCTGTGTTACCTAATATCAAGGTGACATTTCGCGGGTCGTTTCCCATTCGATTGCGTAACGTGAACTCCTCCCCTTTTGCTAAGTGATCAAAAATAATCGACATTTCTCCACTTGTTTTATTAGCAGTACGCTCTGAACTTTGATTATCAGCCATGATAGTTAATTACGCAAGTACCTTACTTGAAATCAATAACGTGTCAACGAGTGGAGTAATTTTTTTCCTAAACGTAGGTGTACAATCCAAATTTCAATCCAATGTTCTGCAGTTTGTCCTCCGTTGATTACTGGCAAAATTTTAATTCAGATATGCAACACTTGAATGATTTCTGAAAAAATTCAATTTTGAAATGTAATCGTTTGCTTTATTATTCATTTTGGTAACCTACACATATTTAAGAGATTTTTTGTAAATGGAGAGCAAAAAGTTTTTAAAGTATCAAATGACTATAAAAAAATGTGAAAAAATTGTTGACTCCTACTTACTCGATTTTGAGCTCTCATGACGAGTTTCAGAATGAAAAAGTAATTTCTCAAAAGAACAAAAACATTTTCATCAATAACATTCAAAGCTTATTGCTTCACTTCAATTAAAATTCGCGGACAATTTTTGAATTTTTTTCGAAATTAATTTTTAATTATCCGTGAGAATTGGCAGATTTGAGGATATTGCGAAGGAGAGAGTTATTCTATTTTTTGAAAAAATTGAGAATGCCAATAACGATTAACTCGTCAGTATCCACTTTCAACTATGAACTCGCGAAGTGTCATTTTTCAAATTCATGTAGTTTTGATATCGGACATATGAAACTTTCGAAATTACATACAAATAACTACTTGATTACCCACCTCATTGATGTATATCATGCGAGTTTCAATTTTAAAAAATTTAAAAAGTTTTTGAAAAAAATTCGATGAAAAAAAATTTTTAAGGTCCTACACATTTCGAAAAAAATATAAAAATCCTTTCTAAACATTTAAAAAAAATTGTAATTTGAAAATTAAATTTTTGGCAGAGATTTGAAAAATATGAAATTCATTAAATTGATGCATTTTTTAAAATTTGCCAACTAAAGAATAAATTTGTACTTTTTTTCAAACATTTGGCGCATTAAAAAAATATTTGAAAATTGAACTTTTGACAGTGGTTTGGAAAGTGTGGAAATTTTTTAATTATTTCAAATCATTATCCTGATTTTGTTGACATTAATTTGTTTACTTTTTTTATTCAAACTTTATTGTTGTACAAAAAATGGATTTTTCGCAACGTTTTAAGTATACGGAATTTGGTTTGTTTCATACACAAAATAGTTCTACAAGTACCTAGCTTATCTTTTTCCAAAATTTGTCTCCATTATTTACTCATTTTTTCAACGTAGATAAAAAAAATAATCCAATTATCTTTGAATTAGTTTCAAAAATAATTTGAGGTGTTTTGGATGATCATTTTTGGATGTTTAAAAACAATTCGCGGATTTCATAAGTCAATTAATACATATTTTTTGATCATCCATATAAAGGGTAAATTCTTTTAAAAGAATCACGTTTTCGTTTCAACTGGCGCACTATGGTCCACTGAGAACGCAGCCAAAAATTTAAATACTTTCGAACCCCTGCCAAAAATTAAATTATCAACCTGAAAAAAAAACAAAAAGTTTAAAAATGATTTTAAAAATTTATATAAGTTGACAAATTTTGGAAAATGCATCAATTTGTTTGAATTCCTGTTTTCTATCGAGATAATTGTATAAGAACAACTATTTCAGGTATCACGAGCATATTTTCTCATTTTTCAGGGCGTAAGTACTTGTTTGAGAATATTCTTCAAATTGCATATTTGTCTCTGCCCTACTAATGATTGATTATCAATCTAAAATCACGAAATGACAAAAGTTGACAGTATAGGCCATAAGACATGAACCTTTAAAAACGTTGATTGTTTTACTTTCTTTTTTTGGAATGTTTCAAGTTTAAAGATTCAAATGAATAGACTTAAAGGAGTAAATTTTAAAAATTAGAAAAATACAAAGAAAATGAAATTACTTGTGCATACCTGATAAATATGGATCAGTCAAAAATTACAAATAGTTTACGTATTTAGTCAAAATAGCACATTCGTATTAGGATCGAGCCACGAATGTAAACGCGTATTCGAGTATTTTACATTCTTATCGGAAATGACACGGTAAATACGAAATTAATAAATTAATGCAAATAACTACTTATTCCACACGCATTCGGCTTATTTAACTTCATCATCGAGCGTTCGCGACACATTCTACTCGAAAAGTATTTTTTAAAAGTTGTGAAAAACATTCGTTGCTTGATATGTATTTATACTTGTAGTCGGAGTCGCAAGTAATGAAAACACTCGTATGCCTACATGTGATTTAAAATAATTTCGATGTGTTTATTAAAATTAGCCGCAAAAAAATAAATGAATAAAATGACGTAGAAGGGATATCCCTTGGCGAATATTCCTCCGAAAAATTTGGCAAACGTTGTAAAGGGAAATCCGACAATTTCTCAAATTCGCTATTAGCGAGATGCGTAATTCAATAATGTACCAAATATTTTCACTAATGCTACTACATATTTACTCTGATCTTTTTTTGTTAGGTATACTTTAAACTTGGGACTTATTACAAATACAATACGCCAATCAATCTATGTTAATCATAGATATCCATTTTTCATTAAAAAATTTGATAGAGGATACAGAACAAAAGTAAAATTTAGTATTTCATTATTGATTTTAATATGAACAAGTTAAAATTCTTCGAAATTGCATGGAAATTTGAGACGAAAAAATCTCGCTTGAAAAAGAATAAAAGTTGTATTAAAAACTTGAGAGAAAAAAACAAAACATAAAAACATCAACTTGTAAATTGGAGATTTCAATAATCAGTATAATAACGAAAATGCATCGGATACACATCTATTTGGTCATTTGAAGAATAACATCAAGAAAATTCTCGTAAACAGCATGATTTCCCTTCAAATGACATTTTATAAAAATGTAAATCAATTTGATTGCGAATTGGCGACCCTTTTCAGAGCGCACTTTTGTCACTGAATAATTTCTAGAATTTTTTTTATTGAACTTTTCGAAATTTTTCAGATTACCTATCAACCGTACGAAGATTGAATATTCCATACTCAATTTCCAATCTTGCAGCAGAGGGCGTCTCATCGAGTAGCTTTGTTTTGTCAATGGTGAGTACAGTACACTACACATGTTTAGCAGCCACAAGTGTAACAATTAGGAAAAAAAACAAGATGAAGAATTCATCAAAGATTTAAATGTTGACGACAAATTATCGCAGGAAGCTTTTCGAGAAATTTTCTTAGCAATTTACTAAGCGATTTTATCCAAAAAAAATGTTGGTTTTTTGTGGTATTCAAATTCACGCGACTTTTTACGAAATGAATTCGTACATCTGTATACGTATAGTCGATCGTGTTTTGATATTTTAATATCTGCGGGCAGGATGAAGATGGGCTGGTTCTTAATAAAAGCTGATGCTCGAGCCTCGATGTTATTTATATTAAAAGTTAATTTCGCAGCAAATTATTAGCCGAGGTGGATTCGTATGTGTACATATCGTAATATAGCGCGATTATACGTATGTGGTGGTAAATTTTTAGAAAATGTTTTTTGAAAAACGTACGCGCTCGTGTGGCTATACTTGGGTCCGGCGGTTTTTAATTAATTTCGTATCGTTAGCCATGTTTTAAATTAATTTTTCATAACGTATTGTTATCGCGGTTTTTTACTCTCTCGTTTTTGTTCTGTCTTTTTTTTTTTTTTGTAAGTGTAGGAAATAATGTTTTGAAACTAACCACTGTATTCGTGGGTTCGGGAACCGGCCAAAAGCGAGATGATTTTTTTTGTACGCGAGCTCGAAAAAGCGTATGCAAATGATTTTACCCTTAATATTTTTCCTCTTATTTAACATGTTTTCGTATTAATCATTTCCTCGTGTTCAGTGGCGTATTTTTGGCTGGCTACGTGTTTGCGTTTTGTTATCGTGCTCGCGAAAAGTGTCTCTTTTGAAATTTTCGACGTTTAGAACAATTCGCCGGTTTGGTTACGTGCCTAATCAGCGTTTTTATGGCGGTGAAATTTCGCGGAAAAATATTTTTTTTCAAATGTTGGCAGTTATGAGCGGTTGTAAGGTTTTATGAGTGAAAAAAATGAGGTTCGGATGAAATGTGTTAATTTATTATACGATTGCGGAGGATCGATTGGCGTTTGAGCGTGTGGGAGTGTTTTATTATGCGAAAAATTCTATCGATTGATTAAATGAGTTGGGATTAATTTGGATGAGTTGAGTGATTGGCTGTTCGGTGCGATTGCTAATGGGGTTTAAGGTTTATTTAAGTATTACGTGAATTACCTTTGAATAGATGGGACTGCATCTGAATGTATACAGAAACGAAAGATAATCGAATGAAGTTGATTCGTTGAAAATTTGTTGATTGAATTTTTTATAATTACTGAAGTGTAGAGGAGGATCGAGTTCATTTGGAAGAAACAATTCAAAAAGGTAACCAGGGTATTCTCAAGGAGTCGAAATGTTTCGATGACTAGTCAAAAAATCGAAAAATGGAATGATTTTTGAGAGACTGTTTGAAATACAGAGATATTTCATGCTAATGAGGACAAATGCAGGGCTGTAGCGAATACGAGAGAGCAAGGGTATCTAACAGATGCTGAAAATCCTGGCAAAGTCCTCCATTTAGTAAATTTACGCTGGAATTCGAAAAGCTGTAGAAGAAGTCCTGCATTTTTCGATCAAAATGCATTGAAACGTCATTTTTGCCTTAATTTATCACTTGAAGTGAAAAATTCATTGATTGGGGGGGGGGGGGGGGGGGAAAAAATTTTTGGGGGGGGGGGGGGGGGGTCGAGAAAATTTTTTCGTCGCGAAATTTTGTTGTTACCCTGGATGAATTTTTGGATTTGAAAAAAATCATAAAGCCAAATTGATAGACGCCAACAATTCAAATGCCCATAAATACTTTTTAAAACGTCAAAAAAAATGGTGAAAATATGGAAAATGTATGAAATAATGTAAAAACTATTGAAAATTTCATAAAAATCCTTCAAAATGTTGCAAAACTGGTGCAAAAGTCATGAACCATGTCTGAAATGATGTAGAAACTTGTGAAAATATCGTAAAAAGTCGTCAAAAATGTTGTAAAAAATCGTCGAAAATTTCGTAAAAATCATAAAAGAAATGTTGCAGGAATGGTAAAAAAAATCACCAAAAACTCTCTCGAGACTAAGTAAAAAGGGTTGAAAAAATCTTGAAAATCCTTCGAAATGATGCGTTAAGAGAATCACAAAAAATATGACATTTTGTTCATTATTAAGAAATTTTTACCTTTCGTCACAACATTTTGGTTTTTTTTTCCTGCTTTAACATTCTGTACATTTTTGTCGAATTTTCATCACTTTAACATAATTTTCAATCACTTTAATTAAAATTTCGTACAGTTTTCACAACTTTTTGTACGCTTTTCCACTATTTTCAATGAATTTTTACGACATTTTCAACACTTGCCACAACATTTTGAACTTTTTTGGCGAATTTCGCATCAATTTTCATATTTTTTGAGCATTTGTGCAATAATCAAATCATTATCATTTTGAGGAAAAAGTGAGGGGGTGAATTTGTGAAAAATTCATCCGAAGACTTTACAAAATTCTGAAAAACTCCTGCAAAAATGCTGAAAAGTTCTCCATTTTGATTTGAAAAATTCGTACTTTTATTGAGAAATTTCTCTAGCCAAATGAAAAAATTCCAATTCAGAGTCAGAAAATTTGCAACAGTGTGACCTTTTTTGGGAGTTTTTATTTTTCAGTTGAAAAAGTTGAAAAAATTCAAGCTTTGTTAATAAAAGCATAAATGCCTATCAGCCTTGGAGCTACCAGAAATTGGCGACCGAAAAGTGAAGCAAGACGACATTCCTTTTTGACATGAGTATGTCTTGGGGCGAGGGGCAATCTGAAAATTTTGTCTATTTTTCGTGTTCATAAATTCTCTCACGAAATTCCTTGACAATGACTTTTAGACATTTTGTCAAACTTTTTTGAAATTCGAAAAATTTTCAGATTCCATTGCTTTTTGGACTTGAAAAATTTCAGAAATAATGCTGACTTTTAGACATTTTGTCAGACAAATAATTTAGACTTTTTGAATTAGGAAAAATTTTAAAATCAGGGTAACTTTTCAATATTTTGTCAGGCAAACTTCTTGAATTTGGAAAATTTCAGATATTACATTGACTTTCAGACATTTTATCAGACTTTTTTGGATTTAGAAAATTTTAAAGAGCTCAAATGAATTTTTAGACTTGAAAAATTTCAAGAAAGTTCAAATTAGATAGTTTGTCAGACAGCTTTTTACCTCAAACTTTTTTGAATTTGAAAAAATTTTTAGATTTCTACTGACTTTTTGTACTTGGAATTGAATTCCGAAAATTTTTCAAAAATTTCCATTATGAAATTCACTTACGAAAATTCGTTACAATGACTTTTAGATATTTTGTGTGACTTTTTTGAACTTGGAAAAATTTTCAAAATTCAGATGACTTTTTGGACTTGAAAAATTTAATGAAGTACCACGTTCCACTTTCTGCCCACGCAGTATGTGAATATGAATGATTCAAATCAGCTACATCAGCACGAGTATGCTTAATTAAAATTAAAAGTTGAAAATTAAATGATTAAAATAAAAGTCAAGTTGATGCGATTCAATTTTAATATAAACTATATTCAAGGTACTTATCAACAATAAATCATTAATAAAAATTTTAGGGACCATGTTATGTATAAGGGGATCGAAAAGATAAGAAAAATATAAAGTAAGAAAAACGATTAACTTGAACAATCGTTTACTTCATACGTTGGACCAAGATCGGATTCCTCAATTGTGATGCATTTCGTTACCGGTTCGTCGTATGATGTTTCGAAAATATCGTAAATCAAGTCGAATTTTACATCCACGACAATGTTTATAGCTTCATCAGGAATTTCGAGTTTTTCTTCGCCACCCATCACGATATCATCAGTGCTTTCAGATTGTTTACTGTCTTCGCATTTGCCATTTAGTTCGTAGGTTATATTACCAGTAACGATTGATTGGCTATTGTTCTTAATAGTAATAGAACCGCTTTTGGCATACGCACATGCCACGATTAACAGAACGAAAACAAAGGGCATGACAACTTTCATTTTTTTAACGAGAGTTTAAACACTGGTCAGAATACTGAATAAACACAAAATCGTACGGTGATTGATATACTATCCTGGTGTGAGTTTTTGTACACTTTTTTCATTCGCGTGTACGATGTCAACAACGCCATATCTAATTTGACATTTCAACTGAAATCAAATTGTAGATAAATCGAGCAATAAACATAAGGTAACCGATAGAAGGGGAGGTAGAACCGGACTTTGTTTTTTAACATCGTTTTTACAGTTGATTAGAATAAAAGATAACGCGAAATTTACAATAAGCACCGTGCAAATAGTAGGTAGACTATTTTTTTCTGTTTTTTTTCCAAAAAATGTTACAAGTACTCACACGTGTGTTGGAAAATTCCTTAATACGGAATAAGAATTATCTACTATTTTTTAAAACATACACTTTTACGATTTTATTGAAGGTATGTTTTTAAATTTTTCAAGTGTCTGTTCGTCTGTCCGTAACGCTAAGATTTTTCGTGACTTAGACATTTTGTCAGACTTTTTGGAACATAAGAATTTTGAATATGCAATATTGCAACTGTAATATTTTCATTGATAAAATTTTTAAAAAAGCCTAAAATCATCAAAAAAATGATTTTTACCTTGAAATGACAATTTTGATTAAAATATTCATAAGTTGGACAAAAAAATGACAATTGACAAAAAACAACAATTTTAACCAAAAATTACAATTTTGACAGAAAAAATGACAAATTTTGACAAAAAATAACAGTTTGAACCAAAAAAAACGACAATTTTTACAAAAAATCACGATTTTTACCTTGAAATGACAATTTTGACAAAAAAAAACAATTGATGAAAAACAGAGATTTTGACCAAAAATGACACTTTCTAACTTGAAATGTCTATTTTTACTTTGAAACCACAATTTTGGCAAAAAATAACAGTTTGGACCAAAAAATGACAATATTGACAAAAAATTATGATTTCGACCAAAAATTATAAATTTGACAGAAAAATGAAAATTTTTACAAAAAAATTACAATTTTTGCAAAAAAATCACGATTTTTACCTTGAAATGATAATTTTGACCAAAAATGACACTTTTTAACTTGAAATGGCAATTTTGACCAAAAATGACAGTTTGGACTAGAAAATGAAAATGACAAAACATGATGATTTTGACCAAAAATTGGACAAAAAAAATGACAATTGACGAAAAACAACGATTTTAACCAAAAATGACA